>JAUZSU010076968.1:0-20442 GCA_034780255.1 Parotocinclus maculicauda | reverse complement strand
AATGTGTGTGTGTGTGTGAGTGTGCCCTACGATGGACTGGCGCCCCATCTGGGGTTGTTCCTGCCCTTGCACCCAGAGTTGCTGGGTGGGCACCGGCTGGCCCGCGACCCCAAGTGGAATAAGCAGAAAAGATAATGAATGAATGAATTAATTATAAATTATGCTAAACTGTAACCAGTGTTTACTAATGGAAATCTTTGTACTCCTTTGGTTGTTCAAGTTGTGATTCTTTTTTTTTTTTACCACAGTATGAAAAATTCTAATCTTTCTATCCTTGTGAGGATTTTCCACTGACCTACTCCTAACCTCAGTAACCTAACGGAGACATACAGTTGCTGTGGAACTGGAGTTTTTAGCAGCTGGCTCCCATAATTGAACCACCAGAGCTGTCAGTGATGGAGAAGATGTCTCAGTGAGGTGTAAGAGGTCTGTACCATAATTACCATGGTGTTGAGACATGTATCTGTGACTGGAGTTGAGGCACAAATAAGGTTCTCATGAGCAATTAAATAAAAATAAAGCCATCCATATTCACAGTGTTGTTGAGCCGATACTGAGCTGTGCTGCTCCAAAATGTGTTGTTTGCTGTGGATTAGTTTTTGGGTTTGCAGGTTTCTTCACTGCTTTCAAGATGCACAGTGTTTTCTCTGTGAGCCACCAGAAGATCAATAAAATAATTTGTTATACAGGCCAGCTAAAGAAGCACTCTTAAAAAGAGAAGAGGCTCAAGTACTTCATTCCCAGTTCCTGGATCCGGGATCCTTTATCTTTGTAAGGTCTCAAAACGAATTAAAAAATTTTAACAATGTATTAAAATACAAAATGATATACTTTGGAATATTTCCTAAATAGGTTATACTAACTTTTTATATTACTATACTATCCTATATTATTAGTATAAATCTATAATATACCGTATGTGAACTAAACACACTTTATATTTGGTTAGAAATCAGTTTCACTGACAGATGATCTCACCTGTTTTATGATAGACGGACCTGTTGAAAATCTCAGCGTTTTCAATACAGTAACTTTGAAGCTGGGCTCTTTGCAGTTGTATTTTTGCAGTGTTGTTGTTTAGTCTCTCTGCGTTTCTGATGCCTAACGCCGTGTATCCTTCATATTTCCCAACTGTGCTGTTGAACTGCAGAAAGTTAATCTGGTTAAAAATGTAGGAATCGATGAGCACCATGTCATGTAGATCCTCAGAGTTGGTTAGGCACCACGTGTGTCTTGCCAAGAAATGTCCATCTGACGAGGAAAAAATGAAATTAGTTTAAATAACAAATACCAAACAAGTAAAATAAATGTAACTTGTCCAAATTGTAGCTTACCTGCTAGGCCCAAAATTGCAACTAATAAAATCAGCAAAAACATCTCGAGCTTTGACATCTCTCCCTCTCTCTGTCTCTCTCTGTCAATGTCTAAATGAATCAGAACAATTTAAACCCATCTGATCAGACAGACCAAACCAGTACTGCAGGTTCACATATCACAGCAGGCAGATATTAAATGTTCCTTAATGGTAGTGTGATTGGATTTAAAATGCATATAAAAGTCCAGCGCTCCTTACATTTACTTTGACTTTTATTTCATTTCAGACAGTATGAACCTGAGATATTTCATGATATTTCATTTGTTAATAAACATTTAGGACATCTGGTGGACACGTGTTGCCAGTCATGCCTGTCATCGAATTGGCATTTTTCATTAAGATGATGTTCAACCACACAGCAAGGGTTTAACAGAAATGTAACTCATCCTTGGTCTGACTGGTCATCAGATTTGTCACCAATCAAGCATTTTTGAGCTCAGCAGGGACACCAGATTCCAGACCCAACAAGTGTGCAGGATCAGCAGGCCTAGCAGTTGGCAAATGTGTTCTAAAGGCATGCCTAGCAATCAACCCGCAACAATATCTCACCAAAAACTTCACTACTTTTTCTGATTAGGTGGTTTTCAATTCTATAAGTATACTACTTTTATTTGGACTATAGAAGAAGAAAAAGAAGACACACCAGGCAACATTAAGCTTAGTAATTGTGCTCTTTATGCTGTCGGAGATGACACATTAGTAGATCTGGCAAGAATAATCTCCCAGTCAGTTCATGGGCAATGATCAGCTGGTCAAAGGACATATTGAACCATTTTTACAATTTTGACATGCATACACCAAAGACGGTAATTTATGTCACATTAATCACAAAAGATTATTATAAAAGGATGAACTATTACAATATTAAAACACACACACACACACACACACATAAATCCCCAAAATACCACACCCTGCATTGCACATGCTGGAACTGGAAGCTCTCTTTGATCTCGGCTGCCTCTACTGAGTAACCCATATGATTCTGGGCAGTGCAGGATGGTCTGACTGGAGTATCACCAACAGGAAGGATGTAGTATATGTAGGCAGAGATAGTTGACTTGGCACCTACAATCAATAATTCACTTTTATTTGTGTTTAGTTTAAGATACAATTAAAACTAAATGTTTAAGTATGTACGAACAAAGTCTACACAAATCTGTGACAATAGACATGTAAACCAAACGTGTCATTAGACGTAACTAAGCTGAAAAATAATATAATATGTAATAAAATAAAGGTAAACACTTTTACACTCAAAGAACACTCTGTTCAGAGAAATACGATACACTACTGCCATTTTTTTAAGGTACAATGTTTGGCATATTAAATGCCAATGAAAGTTGGCATCAAGGCACGATCTAATGATACATTTACATATATAGAATACAACTGTAGAATATCAGTGTGCAGAACAACTTTTAGGTATGTATTACCCTCAGATATCAAAACACAAGACAAACTTTTTAAGTTTTTATTTTGAAAGTAAAACAGTGGTTTAATCGGAAACAAACTTGTAATTCTACAAATTCAGGTGATATACAAGTTTAGAAGGCATGGATATGCATTTATCTTAGAACATTTATGTTTTATGTATTTTTATTTGTTCAAAATTAAGTTTTTTGTTATTGTTTATTTGTTTTTTTAAGCCTAACCAGGACTAGATGCCCCAGCCTTAAGCTAGATGCCCTATATACATTTTTGTTGCATGTTATGTAACAATGTTTCTCCGTATTGTCCCTGTCAAATACACAAACAGAATAATTAATTAAAAAGCTACATCTCTAGAGCACAATAACTAATAAGACTCTGTCACCTTTAATATATATATATACTGTTTACTGTTTGGGGGATATTTCAAAACAATGCAAATAAAACACAAAGACCAGTGAAATCTCCAGAGTAAAAAGCTCCTCCCATACTGAGGTACACGTCGTACAGGCTGCAACAGTGATGAGCAGAATAGTGTTATTTTTACTTTTTAACAGACCTTACAGTCAGATTGACATGCAGAAAGAATTACCAGCATTTAATGGAGAATCATGTTGAAACCTGTTGAAACAAATCAGGGAAACATCAGATTTAAGAATTCGTCACGGAAAAAATATGACTAGGTCAGGTAGAGTGATATAACTGGTCACATAAATTTGATCAAACTTCATTCTCTAAACCTACATGGATATAAACAAACCCTAGACAGGATGCCAGGCCATCAGGTGGCTCACATTTAATCACTCATACTGGGATCGTTGAGAGACACCAATTGACTTTGTGGCTCACATGAAACAGATCAATTGCAGATTTTACTGCTTTGTTGCCTTTCGGTTTTACCTGCAGTGTTAGTTACGTCTCCTTCCTTTAATGAGGAAATAGACTCCAACACAGAGACCCACCAATCCTACAGCGAGACCCACTCCACATAGTATCGATGGGCCAAAACTAGGTAGGTAAGCATCAACTTCTGTAATACACACACACAGACACATGTTAAAGTCTAATCGTCACATGCTGTATTTCTCTACTTTAACTAAAAGCTCCTGTAGCAGGTGATCCTGGGTGGTGTTCATTTATTCCACATGCTAATAATTTCAGACTTAATGGACAAAAAAAGAGAACAGTTCTGGAATAGTGTTGTTAGTGTCAGTAATTATATGTGGACCAATATGGGGGTCCAAAATTAGGTCTTTGTGAGCTCTGACGCAGTTCTGATAACCCTTCAGACCTGAGTGAGTGAGTGAGTGGACTGTTCAGCTGTAAATCTTCCTATATTGGCATTATGCTCTTTAAAAATACCAGAGTTTCAGGCAGCATTTATAATCTTCCACTCATTCAGGAGTTCTACAGGAAAACCCCCAGTCTGCCCTACCCCACGACAATAGAAAAGCCTTTGCACCCTGGTAGTTTGGCTACAGAAGTGGCCAAGTGGGATGGTATGACTGTAACGCCCATGCTTGCAGTAACACCCGTAGACTTTCCTCGTGTCAGCGTCCATTCTGTCCATTTAACATGTGGTTTCTGCTAATAGTCTGTTTCTTTTTTCACCTTGTGTTTGGACCACTCTTGTGTAACTGGTTGCTGTGCCTGTCTGTTTTTGAACTGGTCTAACTTGGTGCTCAATAAATACATGCTTACAGATCCACACGACATATCTCACTCATGTTTGTTATATACACCCAAACACTTAAGCAGTATGTTTATTTTCTTTATATTTGATTATAGTAAGAATGTAATTTTTGGCCAGAGGAGAGCTGATTATTGGGGTCTGTACCTAATATATATCACTCTTATAACTGTTTCATTTAATGTCACAGTTTGTACCTAGTAATAGTGAACATTAAGGTTGAATAAAGGCCATGCTGCACTGCCATTTTTGGCTGCATCTGGATACTTAAAAAATACTTTCCAACACTTTGTTTATAGGTGACAACAGTGAACAGAAAAGGCTTATGGAGAAAGATCAGTCATGTACACTGTTAGAACTTTAGTACCCTATGGGAAAAGAATAAGCTTTAGTAAATTATTGGTTTTGAATATCATCTGGTTTCACCTGTCTCAGCTTTAGAGGCACCTGGCCTTGCTGAGGGTCTGTTCTCTTAAACATCCTGTTTTCCTGGAAAAAAAACATTATCTACCTAAAATAACTCTGTTTAACTGTCTCACCAAACGTCTTGGTGTCGGGTCTACGCAGAGCCTGGTGCTCCACCGTGCATGAGTAGACATCTCCTTTATTTGGAATGAAGCTTAGGTGGGAGAACTGGTTGTAGGTGTTGTCCACATTTGGGTAATACTGGCTGAGTTTGGAATACTCTGTCACGTTCACGCCGTTTCTGGTCCAGCTAACACGGACAGGAGGAGGGAAGAAACGAGCCGAATGGCAGATGAGGATGCTCTTTGAACTCAGACTCACTATATCTCTGGAGTAAATGGAGCTCTGGGGGGCAGCTGTGGACAAAAAAAAGCCAATGGAGTGGTAATTAGAGAAGGGAAAATTTGCTTTGTTTTCAGCTACTATTTTATGTGTCCTCAAATCCAATGGCTACAAGATCACATAATATCTCTATCTGTCTTGCTCACACACACACACACACACACACACACACACACACACACACAGAGTCTACCTTAAATTTGTTCATTGGGATTCATCACTGAGTATTAAAATGCACATATATATGTAAGTATTAACTTTTTAAATGTTTAAAGTTATTTTTCTTTTCACAGTGGCCCCCTTCAGAAGAGAATGAACATGATTTGTGACTATCAATGTGAAAAAGTCTTTTCCATACAGAGGTTGCCTCCTGTCACTAATGTGAAAAACATTTTGCTAACATTGTAATTTAACAGGGTCATTTTTTATCTTACTTCTAACCCCGCCCTCTTACAATGGTGCCTCACAGATTTCTCTGTCAAAGTGAAAATGATAAGACATATCTGTAATACCAACATTTCCAAACGTGCCATCAGTGCAATTTTACATAGTACATTTATTTCATGATGTAGATTTTTGTTCATATTTGCTTTTAAACTTTTAACAAAAAAATATATATATTTAACTGATGTTATGCTTTTATACCAAATGACTTACCCTGTGGCACCCGCTCTCCTTTGTGTATTTCTGTCAGCAATTTTAAGTTTTTTGTGCAGATCTCTGCATCTACAAGGCTGGCTTCATAATATCCTGGCCATTCGTCCGGGACAGAAAATGGAGGTTGTGCAATTATTGTTACCTTTTGTCCAAAATCAGTGTAAATTGCTGCTTCTCCATCAGTCCCATCCATGTACTCAACATTTGTGTCTGAACATGCTGATATTCCCATTTGGATGTGTTTTACTGGAGGAAACACACACACACACACACACACATACACAAACACTTTTAAAACTGACTGGACCAAAACACTAAAAAGAATCTGCAACTCTACTAAAAAATCCCTTTACAAATTGTTACTTAACATATTACAAATGCACAATTTCTGTTAGTATTAATAACATCCAAATATCAAAAGTATATTTGGCTAATAAACTATATATAAATATAACTAAATTTCCTTACACTGCGCATCCGTAGCCTTTATACACATTAACATGAAAAATAACAAATATAGTTTCATCCTGAAGGAGAAAAGCTGCAGCTTCGATCAACTGTCTACTGACTAACTACAAGCTCAACTGAACAGTCGCAAAAATGTAATACAGGTGTGTATGGGTGTGTAGGGGTGTGTGTGTGTGTGTGTGTGTGTGTGTGTGTGTGTGTGTGTGTGTGTGTGTGTGTGTGTGTGTGTGTTGTAAATTAACTAATGAGCTTTTTTTTCACCTTGACTCACCTGTATTCAGGCAGGGAATTACAGAAGTTTTATGTTTCACAGAAGTTTGGAGAAGAACTATGGAGTGTATGTACATTATGGTACAGAAAAGTGTTGCTTACATTTCATTTGGCCTTTATTTCATTTCAGACAGTATAAACCTAAATCAGCTTCATTTAATTTGTTCATAAACATCCATTCATGCATTTCAGCTGAGCAGGACATTCCCAAAAAAGTTGGCACAGTATAACATTTCCCACTTTATAATGTTCACATTCCTTCTCATAACACATAAAAAATGTTTTGTAAACACATCTTAAGATTAATTGTCGTCATTGTTGCATTGTTTGTTTCTAAATTCTCCACCAATTCTCTATTAGGGACAGGTCAGGCCTGCAGGTGGGCCAGTACCCATACCCTGTTCTTACACCTTTGTGATGTACAGCATGTGGTTTTGTTTTTGTTTTGTCTTGCTGAAAAATGCATGGACGTCCCTGGAAAAGATGTCGTCTTGAAGGGAGTTTGTGTTACTCTAAATTCCTGATTTACTTTTCTGCATTAATGCTGTGTCACAGAAGAGTAAATTACCTTTAACAAGGATAAAAAAAAAAACGTTTAAAAAATTAACAATTTGATATTGGATATTAACAAATTGATCACAAAAAATCATGATATAGATCTGGTTTATACTGCCTGCAATAAAATGAATAGTTAAATTAAAGTTTGGGTTTTGTTTTTGTGCATTTTTCATGATGTCCCACCCTTTTCTGATTTAGGGATGTAGTGCAAAAGATTCATGACACTGGAACGTCACCACAGAACACACCACAGTAGACAGTATATGGACCAGATGCTGCACTGGACACACGAGAAAAACCCACCAGCACTTACTAAGAGGGAAACCCGGTCCAAATACGTAACAGCCAAATGATTTCTGATCATAAAACCGAAAACCAGGAAATGGGTTTGTATTTGTTTTTCTTCAAAAGCATTAATACCAAAGGTAATTGTGGGTTTGTTTAAATACATTGATGTATTATTTAGAAAACATATTTAATTTGGTTTGTATTATTATTATTTTGTTCAGACTTCTTTAGTCCAGAAACCTAGAACTGTGAGAAAGCACTGGGTGTTTTAGGGATTTTCTCATCTGTTTTGGATTGTAGGTGAAGAAGGAAGTGCTCAATGCTGCTTGAGCTGTAGGTTTTTAAAGATATAGAATTTAGGTAAATGTTTTCAGCTAACCACCACAAGTGTCCTGCTGAATAGCCAGAGTATTTTCATAGCCTATTGTGGACTTACAAATGTCCTGACAAGTATCTGACAGCACTTACCTTTGTGAATATTAGTGTAATGCACAGCCTTATGTCGAATTTTGGTTTAATGTATAGTATAATGGGAGAATGTAGACAGAGTAGTAATAATAATACTATATTTAGTACAACAACTTTTTATTGTCTATGGTTTAAAATGATGCTTGGTTGTTTACCTATTTCAGGGTAGTGTCTTTTCTTAGATCACATGAACCCTGAGTGATGTATGCAGTGACTGGTCCAGACGTAGAGAGGTACATGTATAGTGATTAGTCCAGATGAAAACATTTGTGTTTGTAAGGAATGTTTGTCCAAATCACAACAAGAAGGCCCTGGATTGAATCCTGGGTCATTTCTGTAGGAGACTGCATGCCCTCCCAGTGACTTTATGGGTTTTCCAGGTTCCAACTGAAACAGTTTCCAGTTTTTAAGCTTTTGCACTTAAGCTCCCCTTGTAGTACCTCTAAGTGCCACTAGGTGTACGCATTCTCCCATTTAAGACCCACTGATCTCAGTAGTAAAATGAGTTTAAAATTAGAACGTTGTCCCTTTAAGAGCCGCAGCTCGACCATATCCTTCCTCGGTCGGTCCATCCCTGCACTGGTCACACTTCCACACGGATCAGCTGTACTCTGATTCTCAGCAGGTAATACAAACATCCCTCACCTTTTTTAATCTTTTAATTAGTAACAGTATATTTATGGTTTCTCTAGTTAATAGTATAAGGTTTTCCATCTGCTTTGGTGATTTATCTTTCCACTCGTGACAGCAGCAGTATTAGCGGAGGAACACAGCAACCTGAGTATTTATAATTATAATAATAATAATCATGATGATGATGAGGATGGTGATGATGATGATGGTGATCGTTAAAAGAAGCATAATCCTGTAAGAAAAACAATCGTGTGTTTATATATGTTCGTTTTACTTGCAGTTATTTACCGTAGACACACACACACACACACACACACACTCTGTTAGTGATGATTTCATTGCACACTGTCAGTGTGTATTCAGTCTAAATGTCTCCATCAGTGAGATGAAATGCTGTTGCGTAATAAATTGATGGTGCCTTTATCCGTTGGGAGGAATTTAGCGCATCTTCTGCAGCTGCTCTCCGTTATGCTGCGGCCCAAACACAACATTACATCAGCACCGGAAAGCTTCCCGAGCTACTGTATCGGTACAGTTGTTAGTAACACTGTACAATAAGGGAGCATGAGTCATCACGAATGAAAGGAAACCTACCTCGTGCATGCATTAATGCAGGAGCAATACATGAATTCATATAGTAATTAACCTACACAATAAACAGGTAACATGACTTATTTAGGTCTTCATGACTCATGGGGTGTCCACAAACTTTTGTCTTTATAACCACATAATGAAGGGGATGAAGATGGCAGCTAAATGTAAAAGCATAACCACTTTGTGCAGATATCTAAATAAGATGTATATGTATATACAAAAATAAGTGGATATTTTATTAAGGGATATTACGTTTTAAAATATTGCTGAATTTTTGTGAGCAGTGTATATATATTGTAAATTAATTAATCTGATATAAATATTTAAGTAAGTAATACAATATAAGTGATTATAATATAATAAATAATAATACAAATAATATACAGTAATTAAATAATGATAATATCATTCATATAATTATATGATACGTATTAATATTTTATATATTACAAATTATAAAATGAAAATAATTATAATTATAAATATAAAAATAAATATTATATTCATTTATTTTTTTTTACATTATATTTAAATATTACTTTCTTGTTTTGTTTATGATATATTATTATTTATTTTATTTTATTCTATTTTTTTATTACTTTTCCCATCTACTTGCCCTTCTCTGTATTGTATTATTTTTTTCAATGCCATTATTGACATGGAGTGAAGAATGATTATTTCACTGAAGCTGTATTTTGTATTAATTAATTATTTGTTTGTAATGTTCATATACAGATGTCTTATATGTTTTCTTTTTCAGATCACTAATGGGACTTGATCATTTTACTCCACGATGGATTAACTGAGCGTTATAGACCTTGTCGACCTTCTTCTTCTTCTCTCTGTCTGTCCCTCTCTCTACCTCACGATGGCGTCGTGCTCTCCGGCTGTACGGTTTTGTCAGAAGCTAAACCGGCTGAAGACGCTGGAGGATGACATGATGGCGACGTCTCTGAGGCGCTGCCTGTCCACACTGGACCTGGCACTGCTCGGCGTGGGCGGCATGGTCGGTTCAGGCCTCTACGTCCTTACGGGTGCGGTCGCTAAGGATACGGCAGGACCGGCGGTCGTGGTCTAGTTCCTGGTGGCCGGCGTGGCCTCGCTCATGGCGGCTCTGTGCTACGCCGAGTTTGGAGCCCGCGTTCCCAAGACGGGCTCTGCCTACATGTTTACGTACGTTTCCGTCGGCGAGATCTGGGCCTTCCTGATTGGCTGGAACGTCATTCTGGAGTACATGATCGGCGGCGCGGCGGTGGCCCGAGCGTGGAGCGGATACCTGGACTCCATCTTTGATCACCGCATCCGGAATTTCACGGAAACACACGTGATGAGCTGGGACGTGCCCTTCCTCGCCAAATACCCAGACTTCCTCTCGGCAGGAATACTAGTGGTGGCTTCGTTCTTTATTTCGTTCGGTGTACGCGTATCCTCCTGGCTAAATCACGCCTTCTCCGTCGCTAGCATGCTGGTCATCACTTTCATCCTGATCTTTGGGTTTGTGCTCGCTGACCCGGCTAACTGGAGTGCCAGAGAAGGTGGATTTGCCCCCTATGGCTTCTCGGGTATCATGGCAGGAACAGCCACCTGCTTTTATGCGTTCGTGGGCTTTGATGTGATCGCTGCATCCAGCGAGGAGGCACGTGACCCTCAGAAGGCTATTCCCATAGCAACGGCAATCTCATTGGCCCTGGCAGCAACAGCTTACATCTTGGTCTCGATGGTCCTGACTCTCATGGTCCCTTGGCACACCCTGGACCCAAACTCTGCCCTGGCTGATGCTTTCTACAGGCGTGGGTACAGCTGGGCCGGTTTTATTGTGGCTGTGGGATCCATCTGCGGTGTGTATGAGAGAGTGTGTGTGTATGTGTTTATGTTTGTTTATTCTTCTGTTTACTGGGAGGAACTTGAAGCTTATAGCTACTACTCAAGTGCCGGGCAAACTCAATTCATAAGTCAGCACCCACTCAGCTCAAATCTCAAAAACTTTAGTAATTCACATTAATTTAGACAATTAATGAAATCTGATTGGCTGAGAGCTGTTCTAAGAGTGCAAAACTGCACAATAACCACTTGTAACCTAGGAAAGATGCCAGCCACAACAAAGCAGCAATGTTCTAATTACATGTTTATGAATAAATGAATTAAATTTTACTAGATCGAGCTCCTAATGAGGAGCCTGATCCTTCCAATGAGCCAATAATTATCAGCCTTAATTACAAACCAGGATTTGTATTTAAGCTCTAAAGTTAGATAAACAAAGTGAGTCGAGTAAATCAGACGTCCCGAGATCGACTGAAGAGCACGACACTGAAGATCAGTTTTAGTCCCGTCAACAAAAATGAAGTGACTGAGCTTCTAGCTGGTTTTAATTTTAGGGATCAGATATTACGGGAGGGTTATACAGCATTAGCACCTTTGTCTCTTCCATCAGCTCATTATGGCTTTTCTCAATCCCAAGGATGCTTTACAGCATGTATAAAAAAATAAAAAAAAATAAAAAAGATGTTCAATGATGCATGAGCTTTAGCTGCTCAAGCTTTTGGAAAGACCATGGGGCATTATGGGAAATGCTAACCCATAGAGAATTTGCATGATGTGTCCTATAGTTTTGTTCAGAACTCCAGGATAAAATGTACTTTTTTAACCACCATGATTTTAGAGGTGAAGAAATCCGGCCCTGTTGGGCCCTTGAGCGAGACCTTAATCCACAATGGTTTGGATTGTATGTAAGATTCTAAACTGCTCACAATAATAAGGTTATAGTACATACATTTTGTGAGCAGAATAGATGTTCTGTAAAAGACCATCTGCTTTCCTTTGATCATCCGCCCATCATCCAACTAAAGTGCTCATTGAGGATAAATGAATAAATAATGATTCACAGTTCTGCATTGTTGAATGTGTTTATTCTGTTTTTCAGCCATGAACACTGTGCTGCTCAGTAACCTCTTCTCTCTGCCCCGTATCGTCTACGCCATGGCCGAGGACGGCCTCTTCTTCTCAGTCTTCTCTCACGTCAACCCCGTCACCAAGGTCCCCGTCATCGCCATCCTGGTCTTCGGAAGCCTTATGGCTTTTATGGCTTTGATCTTCGACTTAGAGGCTCTTGTTCAGTTCCTCTCCATCGGGACACTCTTAGCTTACACCTTCGTAGCAGCGAGCATCATCGTGCTGCGCTTCCAACCTGAAAAAAGCAGTAAAAAAGAAGCAGCAGAGTTATCACCATCCCAACCGAGGAACTCCACCTCTGAGCTCAAAGAGGTCAGAAACTAAAATCCATCTCCATGTGCTGTTCATAATCAGTTCTGTTTGTTTCTGTGTGTACTATAGTTCATCCTTTCTTATTTCTGCCTTTCTTTAATTTAGTTTCTTTTATTTTGTTTCTCTTTATCCATTCTTTCTTTCTCTTCTTTCTGTCCTTTTATTTTTTTCTGTTCTTTCTTACTCCCTTTTGCCTTTATCTGACTTTGTTACTCTTCTTTCTAACGTTCTGTCTTTTTTTCTTTCTGTCTTTCTTTCTTTATTTTCTTCTCATTCTTCCTTTCTTCGTTTTGGCCTTTTTTTTCTTTTTCTTTCTTTCTCACCTTTATTTTTTTATTTTTTTGTCTCCTTTCTGTAATTTCTTTCTTTCTCTTTTCTTCTTTCTTACTGCCTTTTGCCTTTAACTTATTTTTTTTCCTTCTTTTTAAAGTTCTGTCTTTTTTTCTTTCTGTCTTTCTTTTTTATTTATTCTTTTCTCTTTTTTCTTTCTTCCTTTTTGTCTTTTTTGTCTTTCTTTCTTCTTTCCTTCCTTCCTTCTGCTTTCTGTCTGATTTCGTTTTTGTCATTCTTTTCTTTCTTTATTTTTGTCCTTGTTTCTGTTATGATTTTTTTTTTGTGCTTCTTTCTTTTCTTTTGTTACCTTTCCTTTCTTTAATAAGGCATTTACACTGATTATATAAGTTCCATTACTTAATATTTTTTAAGGAATTTTCTCTGTTTATAAAATACAGAAAAAGTTAAATTAATCATAAATGAAACACAAAAATAAAAATTCTAAATAAAGACGTCGTAAGTACGAATGTTACTTATTTTTAATACAGGACGGCAGGGAGCTGAAGGAGTACGAGTCGTTCTCAGATAAACTGCATCTGGTAGAGAGGCAGAAGGTTGTGGGGGCACTCAGTGCCCGCTGGGAGCCCTACCTGGGCAGAGTGTTGGCGGACTGGGCTCCGGGCGAGGTGGTGGCCTATAGTGTGTTGGCTCTGATGGTGAGCGCCGTGTCCCTCAGCTCGGTCCTTATATTCGGAAGGAGCATCCTAGAGCTTCCCACATGGAGCTTTATCATGCTGCTCGTCATCTTCAGCTTGGCGTATATCCTCAGCCTTGCTGTCATCTCCGTCCACCAGCAGCAGAGCAGCACAAAGTCCTTCCAGGTGAGATGGTGCTAGAGTTAAAACATATTAAAGTATTTTCTAAAAGGCGTATTTAAATACAATAATATAAAAACGATTAAGCAGATCTTATAGGCCCATTTAACTCTATTTAAGTATTACTGGTATAACTGGAGCTCCAAAATCCTTCTCATGCTCAGAGATCCTCCTGCCAGCTCCATATGTGACCTAAACGATCTGAAGACGAGAAAACACTTCATTTAGTATTTAACCTTTATACTAAATAAACTTTTACACTTTATAACAAATCCAGATCTTGTGAGTATCCAGGTCTAATCGACCCACCTAACTGTGCATGGTATGAATTTGTATATTAGAACATGTTTTATATGATATTTATGCATTCAGTTTGCTTCATGCTTCTTAAAAGAATGTCGTAGAAACAGACACATGAAGCAACTTGTGTTTTATTAAGAGCATTTACATGTCTTAAATGTACAATAATAATCAGTTACCTGAATGTCCATTAACTCATATAAACAAAGTCAAATGAAGCCTTATAATAAAATAAATACAATGGGAGACGAAAGTCTGAGACCACTAGTACATATGCTCCTACTTTATTCTCAAATTTTATACAAATCATATTAAAAACTAATGAAATTCAATACAAAACATTGGATCTTTGAAAAAACAATCCTAATTATTTTAAAACAGATTAGTATTTGGTATTTCCTGCCTTTGCTTTGATATCGGTGTGCACTTGTTCTGCACGGACTTCACAAGTTTATGTAAAATCTGATCCAACAATATTTCACAGGGGATCTTGTGGTGTTACTGAATGTTTTACTTTGTCTTTTAATGCCCCCATAAATGCTTAGTGGGGTTTAAGTCAGATTCAGAAAACTTTATTCATCATTAATGGGGTAACTGTGGAGGAAAGCCCATGATGGTAAGCCCATCCACTCCAGTCGTTATGCTGATTATTATTTGTAACGAAAACCTTCAGACTTTTGAGTTTTCATAGTACAGCTAAAAATCTGTCCTTTATCAGGTCACGGTTACTGCGTTCCATGTTAAATTGGGGTCAGGCGTTTCTCATAATCCGAGTTCTGAGAAGTGCACATAACCCAGTGATTTAATTAATGCCAAAATCAGATTTTCCCAGTTATTAGATCATTCTGTCGACATTTTGACCCACAGTGCTAATTGCTATCATCCTCGTCAGTCTCAATGAATCCTGGTTTATCTCCTCCATTAGGAAGCAGGGGAACAAGGAGCTAGATTAAAACAACACTGATCACTATTGCAGTACCAGGGTTCATACAGACGAGCTTCAAATGAACAGAAATTAAAGCATGTTTTTATATATTTGTTCCTTCTGGAGACAAAATTATCGAATCGTAGTAAATAAATGGTAAATAAAAGTTAGTGCACTTTAGATATTGGCCGTAACTCAGTCTTTTTCTTTCTGTGATTGAACAGGTTCCTTTGGTGCCATTTATACCCGGTGTTAGCATCCTGCTGAATGTTTTTCTCATGCTGAAGCTCAGTGCTCTCACCTGGCTCCGGTTCACCATCTGGGTGGCTGCAGGTACACAAACATACCTACACTGTTTACTGAGCATATAACGCTAAATTATTCACCTGCCTCCAATTTGGTTCAACAGCCAAGCTTTAATCTAACGGTTTAACTTTATAATAGATCAACACACGTCCAAGTTTCACCTTAAATATACAGAGTTGTGTCAGTAATCACAAGCAGACCCTCTCGTTTAGAGTTTCTGATTCTTAAACTTCTAAAAAAATATTACTTTAAAGAGCTTGACTTTATTTTTCTCTGAAGTACCTGCACGTATTTTCTCCTGTCAAATCATTAAGTGAATTTACATGCAATAAATAATCTGATCATAGTTGGATTTCTGCAGTTATTTGATTATACAGTTATGATTATTTTAGCTCAGTAATATGATTTCTCCAGAAATATATACACATACTACAATTTCTGTCTGTTTCCTTTGTCTTAACATGCATGCAACCTAACACGAGAGTGTAACATGGGTTCCAGTTCAATCATGCAACTAAACACAGCACCTTCTAAAGAGCTGTTGGACATTTATTTGACTGGATAAATTATTGTAATTCTTATATTTAACATCTAAGCCACCCAAGCAGGCCAGGTCTCTTTTGCAGCGCATTACAGTGCCAGCATGTGAAAAACTGACCTATAAAAATAGACTAGAGATAAAAAAGGTCAAAACAGAAGTAACATCATCTTGAAGGTGAATCTTTGTGCTTAAATAATTTAATCATACAATCAAAGAAAGTTAACCTTTAGTAGAAGAAAATGTAACGTAAGAAAATGCAATATCATTTTACAATATCATTGCTTCATGCTACTCCTAAACCTTGGCAAACATTATAGGCAAACAGGAAAATACATAGAGAACACACACACACACACACACACACACACACGCACAGGGGCTCCACCCTGAACGCTCATTCTGGGTAATGACGTCACAGCTGAATAAACAACTTTAAGCGCTTGTTTTTAGTACAATATCGTGATCCATTGTTTGCCCTTATGTATGAAGTGCTAATAAAGCTCGCAGTGCAGAAACTCACCAGCATGTTTATCTAGATATTTCTATTTGTTTTGTTAAATAAAGACAAAATTCAGTGTATGGAGTTCCACTGTATGGAACATTGAGATGCTTTCATTGATGGCCAGTGAATTATAGATATTTCTTTACCACATGGTATGATAAACTGAACCAAATAACTAGTAATGATTTATATTTGTGGAAGAGTTAGTGCCGGTCACTGCACCGTCTTAAGAACAAGATTCCCTGCTCTTTCTTTCCATTAACTCATGACAAAATAAAAGTCCCATTAATAAAAGTCACATAATTTTTAGTGGTTTGATTGGATTATATTTACATTTTCACACATGCTAAAGTTTTTTTTAAATTCGCCCATCTGTTTACAGCAGCAACATCTGGAGATAAAAGACAGATTTTTATTTCCCTTTATAATTAAGAACTCAGTTCTTAAAGTAAACGGATGTTGATTGGATGGTCGATAAATGGTGCTCACCTGTATACGTATAGAAATCATTTGTTCAGTTATTTTACATATTATGTAAATAGTTTTATTCTAATTCAATAAATTGCAGAAATGTTCTGTTTAATGTTGTGGAATTGTAACACTTTGTGATAGTGTGTTTGTGTCTGATTTCTCTTTCTCAGGGCTGATCGTATATTTTGGGTACGGTATTTGGCACAGTAAAGAAGGTCTGAAGGAGCCGCAGAGTGTCTCTGCTCGTTACGTGGTGCTGCCCAGCGGGAGCCTGGTCGAGACCGTCCAGAACGTTCAGCCTGAGGGACACGCCCACACTTCCACAACTGCCAATGACGACTCACAAGGCAACAGATGATCTATCCTTTGTATGTACATGTGTGTGTCTGCGTGTGCGCATGTGTGTGTGTGCACCCTCGTATCTGTAAGCTGCTGTATTGTACGTGAGTGTTAGGGTTTCTTACTTTACCTTTACAAAGCTCATCTGGTTTCCCTTCTGTGAGGAACATGACCAAGTTCTACATTATTCTCAGCCTAAGGAAACAGTAAAAATGCTTCGAATTCTCTGATGTGCACACATGGTTTGTAGTGTTCATTCTGCTCTATGGTGTTTAATGAGTTTGAATACAGATGCTGTAGGTCTGAGGAATGCACCAGTGGGTGGAGTAAAAATCCAACAGAAGTAGTGATGTAAGCAAAAATACAGATACGCTAAAAATTAAAATACGTATTATTGACCAAAACAACATCGTGTCTTTAGCCTAATCAGACACAACTATCGTTTTTGTAGCTCCAGCTTGTCCTTATGACCTGATATGATGTTGGCGTGCAGTCTGTAACTCAGTTACGCAGAGTTTTGCGGTTTGAGTTAGTTTGAGGTGTGTTTGGAGTTAGGAGTACAATAGTCATGCTGTTTGTGTGTTTTTTTCATAGCGGAGTGGAGAGCATAATTAATGCTACACATTTGCAGAAGCACACAGCCAATAAAAATCAGAGAAATCTGTAAAATGATCAATATAATGATGAATAAATTATGTAATTATAACTGCGCACTCAAGACCTCTTAAGCCTAATGCACAAGTCATTCCTTTATAGAACTACAGCACAACATGCATTATAAATGTGTAGTCTTAGTATTTTAGTATTTTTTAATTTGTTTGTTTTGTTCTGTACTGTATTCTCTCCTCTGCTGTGTTTCTTATTAGCTGTGGGTATTGGTGAGGATGATGAGCTAATGACACTTATTAGTTGCTCTAGTAATGCATTAGACATACACAATATTTTTCAGTTTGTGTAGCACTGTAAAGCTCTGTTAAAATAATAAGTTGTTTAAAAAACAGATTTACTCTCTCTAAAACACTAGCCCACCACCACAGGGATCTGGGTTTGATTCCTGATGATGCAGGAACGATGTAGACAAGAGATAAAATGTGAGGAAAAATATCTAATTCTCAAAATTAACAGAGACACCGTCAAACACACAGAGGACAGGATTAGTTTTTCCTTATGACCTGATATGTTGTTGACATGCTGTCTGTAACTCAGTATCATGTATGCAGCATAAGTTGGTTTCACTGAACTTTTTTGTTGTGTTTTGTGTTTGTTTGGAGTTAGGAGTACATCAGTTATGCTGATTGTGTGTTTCTGTAGAGCAGGAGTGCATGTCTGGTGGTCGATTTGCACTTGTTGGTTCTGCATATTAGTAATGAAGGATCAGTGTGGGGAGCAAGGACACACACACATACACTTATACACACACTGCTAATGTTCTGTATGTAGGTCTGTCCATCAAACCACCTCACTGGTTGATTATTAATGTGTATTTATTTATTTATGTTTTTGTATGGTTTATAGGAGAACGTTTCTTTTAAAGGCAGCTCACATGTGGTAGCAAAAGATTTCAGTTACTTTACATCCAAAGGTTCTTGTGCAGTATCTTGGGCTTTGTTTGTTATATATTAATTTATACAGAGTGACTAAGAACTGGCAGTAGACAGCTGTGACACACACGCACACACACACACACACACACACACACAACACATTTTTACACCGTACAGTATATCCATTAAAACAGATTATCTCCTGGAATGTTCTTTTACACACTGCAGATTCTTAAGCCTTTATTCTGAACCCTCTGGGGTCTGAAATGTTTCCACCACTCCTGAGGTAATCCAACCTGCCTCACATTTTTAAACATTTCACCTGCCTGGGAAAAAATGTATTCCCGGGTGTTACATGTGCTTATACTCAGACATGACTCAGCAACAGTAATGTGAGAGGGGGGGGGAAATTACATTAATCTTATTGGAAAATCCAGGATATGCAGGCAAGAACAAAAACAAAGTGAAAAAGATTAGATGGTCAGTATGAAAGTGTAAAAGGGGAATTATGGAGTGACAAATCCAAGTTTTAAAAAAATCCATCTTTCCAAAGGTTTCTCTTCAGATTCAAAGATCTAGTCAGTATTTTATTGCTGGTAAAACATTAATGAACACACAAACAAACAAAACCCCACTGTCAGAGCCCCAGGAAACAGCAAAGAGTTTTGTAAAAAATAAATACAGTGAATCTTTAGAGCAGTCCTGTTACCTGAGGCCTGACTAGTTTTATATATTGGCACTGGATCATGTGAAAGCAGACAATCACATGACTACAGATATTAACTTTTTAAATTGTAACTGTTTCTGTCTTCCGCACTAAGCATTTTAAATCACAGTTTGCACTTAAACATTAAAAACACCAACACAACTGCAACATGAAGATGCATTCACTGGACCCCGCGATGGACTCTTATCCTGTCAGGTGTACCTTTGCCTACGTCCAGCGCTATAGTGCTTCTTACAATGGAACAAAGTCTCAAAGCAGCTTAACAGTTATCTAGACCCATGGTATTAAATGAGCAAACCATAGGGTGACCGTGGAAAGGAAAATCCCTAAATGTTATAAGGAAAAAACTTTGAGAAGGCCAAGACTCAAAAAGGTACCCGACTTGCTTGGGCAGCCTAGATAAGTAGGAGCCACACAGGACACTTTGCCCCTAGTTATCTATACATATTTGTCTACACCTACCCCTAACCCTACCCTTAACCTCAGTAACATCAATAACCTCAGGATACTAACATTTTTGTAAAAATGCAATTAAAGAAGTGAACATTTCCAGGTTTCCCTGTTACTGTAAGGACAATTGGTCCTCACAAGTATAGCCAGACATGTACGTACACACACACACGCACACACACTCTGACATTAAGGCTTTTGGTACCCATGGAGGGATTAAACACTCACTTCTGTATTGAAAGGTCATCTGACACTCACTCTTTCTCTCTCTCTCTCTCTTCCTCACTCTCTCTCTCTCTCTCTCTCTCTTTCTCTTTCTTTGAAATGACATCATCCCTTTCAGATGGACACACACAAATCTTGATCATGTTAGATGGCGTATTTGCTTTTTATTTACACAGACATGCTCGTGGTTTTATCAGGTGTAGCGACTATGTAGATTCATTTTTAAGTACATCAGCTTACATTGTGATCAGTCAATAGCAAGTCATCTGAAATTTTACATTTCAACATTTCAACACTTCGCTCACAAACAGTAGGGGATATTTCATTATGGGATATTTCATTTTTAAGTATCCCATAATCTTTGTGAGAAGTGTATATATATATATATATATATATATATATATATATATATTACTATAAATATTAGATATTTAACACCCAGCTAAATACTGACTGTCATCAAA
>JAUZSU010076858.1:0-20448 GCA_034780255.1 Parotocinclus maculicauda | reverse complement strand
TTTGTGTAGAATTTTGAGGAAAGAGATTAATTTAATACAATTTGGAATAAGGCTGTAACATAACAAAATGTGGAAAAGGTGAAGCGCTGTGAATACTTTCCGGATGCACTGTATATACTGTATATATAGCTGTGTATTTTTAATCATACACTTAAATGTTGTATTGACTCGTGACTTGACTTGGACTCTAGCCTAAAGACTCGTGACTTCACTTGGACTTGTATTTTGCGACTTATGAACACCTCTGCTCTTGCCTTTTGGCTGTGTCACCGTCTTTTTCTACTCATTCTAGCTATGCTGGTATAGTTAATGCTGCCGAAGTCTCGGCATGGCATCTGTGACTGTCATCAGTGATTGTTAATAGACTATGTTCTCCTAACCAGTAAGTAACTACATTTTCTCTTTTCTCTCTGAGCTGATGTTTCGGTAACAGCTCCAGCACCACACACTTAGATGTTCCTCCACCTTAGCATCACTCTGCTGGTCTGCATCAACAGAACCCAGTCCCACCAGAGTGCAGTAACTGCCTCCATCATTAAGTTATTAGGAAACTTCTAGGCCTTCAAGGACTTACCGCTGGGGGCTCATTATCTCAAAGCTTTTACATTATTTAATTTTATTGTTATTATTTGCTTAATTTTACTATAAATATGAACTTAACTATTTCAGTTAACATCTAAGCAACCCAAGGAAGATCCCTTTTTGAGTCCTGGTCCTCCCAAGGTTTATTCCTTTGACATTCAAGGAATTTCTCCTTTCCACTGTCGCCCTAGACTTACTCAATTTGGGATTGGCCTTTTAAGGCAATATAATATTGTAAAGCTGCTTTGAGAAAATGCACCACTGTAAGAAGTGCTATATAAATAAAAATAATTTTGACATTTTAGACTATATGATTGTTATAGTATAGCAGACCACTTAAGGAAGGCTTCACCTTTATTCTCCAAATATATATTGGACTATATGACTTGATACTGATTCTACCTCTTACTTTTGGGTTGTATACTTCAGACATTTGCCATGAGACCTCAGACAAGGTTTGATTTTGATAGGTCCAGTATCGACAAAACTTTCCTGAAAGTCCTTGACTACCTGTGAGTGGTTCTAAGACATGAAGTTCTTGGTCTTGCAGATGTAATTTTGAAATGAACTATTGCCGAAAAAAGAACTGAGTAAAATATAGATGATGGGTTATCATGTATGACAGTGGTTAGCACTGTTACCTCACAGCTCTATGCCACTGCCTGTGTGAAGTTTGCCTTTTCTCCCCATGTCTGTGTAGGTTTCTTCTGGGTACTACAGTTTCCTCCCACATTCCAAAATACATGCATTAGGTTAGCTGGCATCTCTAAAAAGTTCCCCAGCGTAAGTAACTGAGTATATGTGTGTGTGGTTGTATGTGCTTTTTCCGAGAAATACCAAAAAATATATATATATATATTTTTTGTATTCTTCAAATATGATAGTCGGTGGATCTGCGAAACAAGCAATAAAAAAAGTCTGGCCTTAGTTCAGAAATCTCCTTTAATCATGACATGATACACCCAAAAAAATATGTTACAAGGTCAGATTTGAACATATTCCTGTTGTTTAAATACAACAGGATGCACATATGGACATATCATTTATATTGATTTTTTATTGTTTTTAATTGTTTATTTATATTTTATGTTTACTATCAAATATAGCCTTTGCATTCATTCACTCAATCTTTTACAGGGTCGCAGCTCTGTACCTCGCAACTTCAAAAATGCAAGCTTGGCTTGACTGAATCCTCCGTGGAAGATTACAGAAAGACAAGAATCAAGACTCTTTTCCGTCTTGACATCTAGATGGTGGAATGAACTTACACTGGATGTCTGAGTCTCTTGCTGTCTTTGAGATTCACCTCTTCACACAGCACTTACGTGAAGGCTAAAAATGCAACTGCATATTGAAAAAAAACTAATTTCCTTGTGTTCCTTTTTATTTACCCACATCAGATCCAGCAGGTTCTGGTTGGATTGTGTTTTTGGGCTATTGCTTATTTGAGAGGGGTTCTGGCAAAAGCAGGTGCCTCTCACCAGGGCAGGTACTGAGCCACGGCCAATTGAAGACAAAAAATCAATACCCTTCTGAAAATGAGACCTTTCTCACTTTAAAAAAATCACAAATACTCTTTAACCAGATACAGCTCAAAACCTGCTTCAGTGAGAAGCGTCTGTGCTTGATATATTAAAGCGAAAGTTAAGTATCCATACATAAAAATTAACTTAATTTTTACTTCCCCAAAATATTAAATTGATATTCAGACAAAAAGGTTGCTTTTAAACCATATTTATGAAAAATATCCATTCAAAAAAAGCACAATGAAAAGCAATTAATCCAGTTCACCATTTGTTTTGAAAAACTTCCCATTGAGGAGGCACTAAAAGCTTCCCCTCAAAATTTACCTTTTGACGTCATCTACCTCAATATGGTAAAGTTATGCATGAATCGAATCCAAACAGCCTTTTCAATTATGGTATGCAAATCTCTGAAGTCATAACAACATAATTTTAATCTGATTCATTTATGTTTTGTAAAGCTTTCAGTCTTTAGTTTTTAGATAAAGCATTAAGCCAATTTAGATTTTTTTGCGGCAAGAGCCTGTTTTAGCCTGTTTTATATAGTTAAATCATTAATAAATTAGTTACTATTAAAATATTCAGATTTTTTAGACTGAATATTAAGATTAATAAATTAATATATTTTATAATTCATAAATATAACACTTCTAAAAAATTACTATTTAAATGTCAAATTAAATAGACATTTTGAATTAATAATTTTTTAAACAGGATCAACATAGTAAATGATCAAATAATAATCATTTTTCTATTAAATAATCAAATAGAACTTAGTGGGTGAGACTGCATGGAGTTGGGTGTGATTTGGGTGTGGGTTGTACAGTGGATTTCCATGGGGTTGGAGGGTATGCAACAGTAAGACTCACACAAATGGTTAACCAAAGTTATTCTAGATTTCTTTCGTGTGTTTTTTTAACTAAGTCATATTTGACTCTAAATTGATCAATTAAACAAGCAAAGTTCATTTTTTCTAGACTATACATCAAATATCTTTCACCATGTAACCAATAAGGCATATACTGTAATATTTGAAAGCCAGCCAAGCAAAATAAAATATTTGCTAAATACAGGCTACAGTCTTAACAACGTTAACACAGTAAGTGAAATGAAATTTTTATAAATCTATAACATTTGGCTGTTAAGCCAGTTTAGGCAATCTCCACATTAACAAATTTCCAATTTTAGCTTTCTGTAAATAGAAACATTAGTAGACTACATTGCATATTAGCCTAACACAAAAAGTAGAAATTAACACATTGTGTTATTTTTGCTTGTTTTTTCCTTTAAAGTAATGATTCATGTTGTGTCAGTTTGAATGTAATGTATATTCAGTTGGGGCAGTGTAACATCAAATTCAGGGCTTTTTTCCCCCTCTGTATTATCCTATGTACTGTAGTTTAACCTGTAAAATATAAATCACATCTGCAGTGTTTCTACAGAGAAAATATAAATAAATGAATAATTAATGATATACAAAAATATAAACATTATATACAAAAATTTGGGACTATTTCATTAAATATTCCATAATCCTTACTGAAATATCCCCAATATTTTGTGAGCATTGTATATAAAACACTTCGGTCGTTTGTTTGAGTGTCGATTCTTTCCCTTCCGTTAAAAGTGTAATTCTTAAAGAATCTCGATGGGCCGCGTTTTGGAAAGAGTAGCGAAGTAGCGAATCATTTAGAAAGGCGTGGAAGTTTGAAAGAGAAAAAAATTGAGAACAGGACAGAGTTTGCTCTTACTAGTTGCACGGTGTGTTGAAGTATCGTGAAAGTTTCTGGTGTGACTGTAAGTAGCTCAGCGGCCCAATTAGAGCAGGCGGCTCGGTGTAGCCCGCAGTGGAGAAGTCGTTACTGTCGTTACTGTAGCTTAGCTGCAAGCTAGAAACCGCATATGACAGCGCGAGTGCGGGAGGGGCAGTTTCACGATTGTACTGCCCCAAGGCATTGCTCCAAGTCAGTGTACATATATACTTGTCTATCTGTGTGTGTGTCTCTGTCTCCATCTCTCTCCCCCTCCATCATTCTCTCATTCAGTCCGACACACTCACTCCACCAAACTCAGTGCGCTCTCGCTAACGTTTGCGCTGTTCTCTTCAGTACCGGCACGCGACCTGCACGCGCACACACACACACACCCCGCTGCTCAGCGCTGCTATCCGCCAGTAAACAGGTATGTACAGTAAAGTTAGCTTTATTCAGCTCTATATCATTTTCAGTTTTAAAGTAAGTTTCTTTTTATATTTTATATGTTTTTGTTGAGGTGTTGTTGTTTTTCATTCTGTCATTTCAAATCACACGACGCAGTGCTTTTTAACTATTTATATTTTACAGAAGCTGGCAAGGTTTATTGAATTATTCATTCATATTAATATTAATTCTTATGTTTAAAAAATATTACTACTGTTAAGAATTTTTGTTTAGTACTATATACCAGAATCCTGTAATAATTATTATTTTGTGCTATTTAACAACACTAGAGACTTGCCTGTGATTAACTTGACTTCATTTTAAGGTTGGTCATATATTCTGAAATTTGATTTAAAATATAATGTATATTTAACAAATTTTCACGTTTTACACAGGTATAAATGGCTCTACGTGTTTTGTGTGAAAAGTTGTTTCAAATACATTCATTTGTTAAGCTACACTTAATTGTTTTGCACTGTGACTTGCATTTGTGAAATTCATCAGACATGAAAATGACTTTTCAAAGTAATATTATTTATTTATGTGTCTGATTGTTAGAAATGCAACGTGAAAACTTTTTTTTCTGTACACCGATTAATGTACCAGCAAATACAATAGAAACAGTATGCTTACCTTTTAGTTTAAAAATGGTCATTTGTAATTTCTCACAAATATTACATGTTTTGATATTCCTTTCGAAAACCAAATTGCATTGTAGGATTAGAAATACACTTTTGTTTTTTCGATCTCTTAGTTGTTCTGCAATTCATCCACACAGTCATCAATCTATTCAACTTTTTGTCTGTCCATGCGCTTGTTCATTCATCTATCCATGTATGCATTTGTGCGTGTACACATGCATGCATATGTCTTATATATGACTTCATAATACTTTTAGCCAATCGACAGTTTTCCAGTGTTACATAGTCAGAATTTACCATTAAAACACTTGAAATTTTCCCCTCACACATAAAACACAAAATGCCTGTCAACAGAATACAAATCATTTCTGTTGATTGCTCTAATAATGGTGAACACTTTTTAACAGCCTGCAGAGTGTATAACTTTTGACCAGTCACTAAAATTTGTTGAGATTGAAACCAAGGCTGTTCAGGGACATCACAAAAAGGGCTGCTGAAGCTCATGCGATGGGAAAGGTTACATAAGTATCTCTAAAGTGTTCAAACTTTGGTCAGGCAGATTGTGAACAAATAGAAGAAATTCACGTCCTATATAACCCTCCTCAGAAGTAAACGATCTACAAAGATCGCTCCAATAGCACGCTGTGTAATAGTCAGTGAAGACACAAAGGAACCCAATGGAACTTCTAAACAACTAAATGTCTCTCTCACATTGGCTAATGCATGAGTCCACCTTCAACAACACTGAACAACAGTGGTGTGCATGGCAAACCTGCAAGTAGAATGCCCTTGCTCTCCAAAAGTAACAGTGCTGTCCATCTGCAATTTACTAATGATCAACTAGTCTCTCATGACTACATGGGAAAACAGAAAGTTTGCTGGAAGAGATGACTACACAACATGTATACACAACATACCATGAATACGCACCACGATAGAAAGCATTGGCCAGAATTTTTAGAGTAGGACTAAATACATACGGTTAAGCCACTGATAACCAATTAGATTTTATTGATTGTAAATTTGCATACATTTGATTCTGGTTAAGTCATAATGACCAAAAACGAGTCATTTATTTCAACTGGCAGTATTTAATCTTCTGTCCTGAAACACACATTCGTTGAGTCTGTTTGTGAGTATGTGCATACATGTGGCTTTTAATTTAATGCAACACCAATGCTTTTATAAGGCTGATCCTCTCTCTATTCAGAATGTAGAGGTCACTCTCTGTCTCACAAACACACACACACACACACACAAAACTATATATATTGATTAGATCTTAATAAAAGCATTGAATCATAAGAGCAGTTAAAATCAGGCCATCACCCGAGGCATTTTATTTTCTAGTTTTACAGACAGAGGGACAAACAAAACAAAGACACAAACAAACACAAAGCCCTGGCATTTTTTAAAATGAATTGTCTTTCTCCCTAAATAAATTATCCAGCAATTCCAACTGTGTGTATTTCCCAGTGTGACTATGCTTGCCGATGATGTCACACCTGAGAAATAGAGCTTCAAATTATTTATAGGCCCCGTAGTAATATAATTCTAGGTACACTGCTTACAGAAATTAGGGGATAATTAATTAGAGCATATTTTATTTTGGGGTATCCCCCCCAAAATAAAGCAGTGTATATTGGAGGTATTCAAATTTAAACCCACTGGTGTAAAAAATAGAGAATAATACATTGTGTATCAATAACAGTTTGAACAGTTTTTTTTATGATAAAGCAGTGTATATATGATGTTTTGGCATATTTGTTTTACATTTTTATCTACGTATTCTTGCTGTATCTAAGCAATGATTCCAGACCACTGCTTACTGTAACCTAATTAACATTATTAAAACAAATATATGTATTTACTTCAACTCTAATTTACTAACTTTACCTATTCAAAATTGAAATGTATCACTGTGTATAGACATTACACTTAATATCTACAAAATTTAGATGTTATATATATATACTTTGATTCAGTTATGTTTGTGACCCATAAAGTATTGATAATCCTTGTGGCAGCTACAGTTTTGCAAATCTCATTCTGATATTTCTGTTGGTGCTCATCTGATTCACTCTTTAAAATGATTTTTTTTGTTCTTTCTTATTCTTCTCTCTGTTCTGATGTCAATATGTTCTCAGTTCTGTTTTACACAGAGAGTCTGACTTAACCTCTGAGGCGTTAAACATTGTTAACTGTTTTAAATTGACAGCACTGTATCTTACAACCTTTGATGAACTAATGTTAGAACTGAAGTTCATCTTTGGGAGGCATCCTCAGCCCCACAGGGGATTTGTACAAAATAGGTTAAATGAGGTGTAGACATTTGTTATTTTTTTCATAAGTTTGGGCTTAATGTTAGGTTGATAGAGTGTAAACTGTGGTTCATAACTTGTGGTTAGATAGTAATATGTTGGAGCAAGTACACAGAGGGAAGGCTGCAGTTTTTTATTTGTAATGTGTTGTTAGCTTTATGATTTGGTAGCTTTATGAAGTGATATACAGTGGTACATCATCAGACATTCAATCAAATCCTAAAAATAGAGAACCCAGTTAAACAATTCAGACAAAATTACTATACATGGTCGTTTATTTAGTGTATGGGAACACTTTGCTTTAGTGACCACCTTGTGCAGCAATAAAACTGTAACTTAACATTTCCAGTACCCGATGATCAGTCCTGCACATCGATTTCGAGGTATCCTAAAATAGATTGATCACTTAATGTCCTTCCACCACATTGGACAATGCTGGATTAAGGGAAGGACTTGTTAACACTGATTAGATAAAATCACTGGCTTGCTTATCTTGCAGGGTTATCTAGCTGTATGAATAATGTTCTCTTGACATTCAGCTCATGAACAAATGTAATGCGATTTTCCTTTAAAATTGGCAGGTAAAATTCAAGATTTAACTTATTAATAATAAACAAAGGATCAAACCATTATATTGCCACCCCTATGTTTCATAGATGGGATATGCTTCTTATTCTGGAATGCAATATTGTCCTTTCTCCAGGGATAAAGATTCTCATTTAAACAAAAGCAACTTTTCTTTTAATGTCATCCATACACAAAACATTTTTTTTCCAATAGCCATCTAACTTGTTCACATGAACCACAGCAAACAGCAAGATAGGAAGAAATGTTCTTTTTGGAGATCATCGGCTTTCTCCTTGCAGCCCTGTTATTGAGTCTTGTTGTAAACTCCTGATGATGAATATTAGCCAGTGTAAGACAGGCCTTTAGTTGTGCTCATGGATTGATCATTGTTGTTCTATTACAACTGGGATTTTAACAATGACCTTGAATTTCCTCCATTTGTACACAATCCATCATTTTCATTCCAGCTAGATGAGCATCATCTCTTTTCTGAGAAAAACGTTGTGTGTGTGTGTATGTATGCACATGAGCTTGTGAGGAGCTTTTGCCTGCTGCCTTTATAACCTTGTTATAACTGTGCTAGCTTTTGTCTTATTGCTACATATATTAGTGTAATGTAGCACTCTGTAAACTTATCAAATATGTTTCTCTCGCATATGTTGATATTTACATGTGCAAATGCCCTCTTTCTCTGTCTCACACGAATATGTGGGTATTGTGAAAATGTACTTTAAAAAATCAAAATTATGTCATGCATCGAGCTGCCTTAACACCTGGCTACCGATAAGTGTTTTGTTACTTTATTGGAACACTTTCGCTAGGAACTCCCCACAGTTGGGGGCACTCAACAAGCTGTGCTGTTTCAAACCTAGTCGTCTGGCCATAAAGATCTTGAAATTCTTATGTATACTCAGGTCTTTACGCCCATTCTCCCATATTCAACACATTACTTATGTGAATCGACTCTTCATTTATATATTCATAGCTGTCTTAATCAGCATCATTAATCCGATGAGAGCTGTCCTATCATACATTATTGTTTGGCATGTAGTTGTTGCATATATTGCTAGTAACTGACACAGACATGATAAGATTTAAACAATTTTAAACAGGCTCTGTTCAAAGCCCTAGACCAGAGTCATACAGTAATGAAAAACACAGACGGGCATTTAAAGAAAGAATGAGGTAAAAGAGCAGTCAGTTTGCCCTGACCCACTTCCCTACACTAATGATGCCCCTTGGCAGTCATCCCTCATTACAACACTCACAGTCACAAACACACACATACACACCTCAAGCCCCTCACCATGTGGTGCCCATAGCTGACCTCCAGGGTTTCCTTCAGAAAAACAGTACCAAACCTGCAGCCACTGAACAGGTGCAGCCCCCTGAGTCACACAGACACATGCGTGCGCACACACACACACAAACGCACACGCACACACACACGCACACATGGCCTGGTGTGGGTGCTGGAAGTAATGAAGGATGGCAGGTAGAGGAACAACAGACCTGACTCTCCCGAGACATGCTAGTGGGAACACACACACACACACACACACACCCACACACACCCACACACATACACACACATACACACACACACACACACACCAGAGTCTGTATTAAGAATTATAATATTATATACAGTTTGTGGTTGACACTCACTCAATCACACACATACTCACAAACACAGATGTCCTTCCAAATTAAACTTGTAACTTTTAAAGGATGTTTTGTCGTCTGGTTTTATATTTGAAGTGATGTATGTCAATATTAGACAATAATAAAAGACAATATTTACAGATGGGTTTCGTATACACCGAAATAAAAACTGGTTGCATGTTATGTTGGATTTTAATTTTAACTAAATCTTAACCTAAGCTAGATCTAGATTAATCATAATACTACATTCAAATTTTTAAAAGGTAAAAATTACTTGTTTTGAGTATATACAAAATACAAATAAAATAGTTTTTTAACTATAATTCTGTAAACTATTCTTAAAACAGCGTATCCATTACATGACTTAATTAGGCAAAAGCCAGAAATACAGGTCTGAAATCCAAGTCCTACAAATAAACAAAAGTCATTGTATTAATCAGAACTATCAAAGTCCTATGATTGCCAGATCTTCCCTGTCCATTTTAGTCATTCTAAATACCGTAGAAGAAATTATAATTCAGTCAGTTGAATTTATTATAGAGAGCAGCATACTGTTACAGAACTTTGCCATGTAACACAACAGTCAGATTTACAAGATTATTTTAAGTGCCTATGTGAATCCCAACCCTACTAATGTTTATTATATAAATCTGTTGGGATGTGTGTTGCGTGAAGCTTGTACACAGTCTACTAATATTGACGATTCTTTTTATTTATTTATGTATGTATTTATTTATCTATTTTTAATGAAACTGATCTTTCAGTTTGAGCTTAGGACATATGTCAATTAACCATAGCATTAAAGCCACATGCATAATGTTGTGTAGCTCCCCCTCATGCCACCATAGCTCTGACCCATGGAGACAAGACCAAAAGATCCACAAGACCTATAAGTTGTGAGATAGGGTAACCATGCATCTGACTATTTGTTTGCACATGCCACAGATACTTGATTGGAATGAGATTCTGGAAATATGGAGGCTCTTTGTCATGTTCCTCAAACCATTCCTGAAATTTCACAAAGTGTGACTGGGGTACTTAATTTGTCTGAAAGGAAATTAGGGAATTTCTATTTCCATGAAGGGTATACAACAACAATGTTTATGCAGGTGGTACATGTAAAAAAAAACATCCGCATGAATGCCTGGGCCTAACTCATGCCTGTCACTGGATTTAATGTAATGGCTGATGGGTGTACGTTCACAGGTGAAAATGAGCTAGAGAGAAAACACTGATACACTTACACTGGTCACAAGAATATGGGATGTTTAATTATCCCATATTTCAAAATGAAATATCCCCTAATTTTTGTGAGCAGTATATATTGATTTAGGTACAATGTACGAGCTAATAAAACAACAGTGAATTGTACATGTAGGCCTAGAAATCATTTTTTGTACTTATTTTTAAAAGAATCTAATATTAGAAACATTGGTTTAGGACTATAATAACATTTTTAACAGATCTATATTACTAGTCTGCTGAAAGAAAATCATTTTAACAATTGAATCAATATAATGTCAGCTCACAGCTTAATGAAAAACTCAACTAAACAAATAAAATTCAGACAAACCATGTTTAATATTCTACATGTTTGTGCCCTATAGTATTTACCCTGCAATATTCCACCACGGGCACTTTCCATCATGCCCAAGGAAGAGTCTAAGTTGGTATCAGGCTGTAAACATAAAGAGCGGAAGCCAAAGAAGCCCCACTATATTCCACGGCCATTTGGGAAACCATACAACTATAAGTGCTTTCAGTGTCCATTCACGTGCATGGAGAAATCCCACCTTTACAACCACATGAAATACAGCCTGTGCAAGAACTCACTCTCACTTCTCATTGAGTCTGACTGGCCTTATAAAAAAGGGAACCTGCTCTCATCAGACCACCTGCGTCTGCAACAGGGGGTTGTGGGAAGTCGGAGCTCAGAAAAAGAGCAGACAGAACAGAAAAGAGAGGACTTGCAGCTCAGCTTAAATGATGAAACAGAGGAGATGGAGACTAGGGAGAAAGATGCAGACATGCGAAAAGAGACAAATGTGTCTGCCAATTTGAACTCGGATACTACAAATGTGTCTCTGAGGAGTGAGTCCAATCAAGAGGCAGAACTTGTCATGGCAGACATGTTCTCATTGGAGGAGCAGTTGTTGCGGGCACGCTCTGTTGAGGTGGAGTCGAAGCTGCGCCATTATCGTTTGTCTAAAACCCGCCTGCTCTTGTCTGACTCATTGCCCTGTTACCCCCCTGTGCTACATCAGGGTCACCTGAAATGCTCAGATGCAGCTCCCCTCAATCTATCATTGCTTGGGGTTGGCTATCCTTTGACGTCTGACCTCTTTTCCTATCTTAGTCCTAACCTCAGTGCCGCAGCAACTTCCAGTACACCACAGGTTAGCGCTATGCCTTATTTGGCTTCTGTAAACACACACTCTGATCGCACCATCCTGCCTCCACCTTTGTATTACCCTTTTTTATTCGAACACACTCCAACAGCAGACTCCAGTAAAACTGTCAAACCTAGAGTTTGCACTCCCAAAGTGAACCTGCTGAAGTTTCCAGCACTGCGGACAACTCACAGCCAGACTTTATCTGAAGCCTGGGGCTCAGCTAGCAGCTCAAACCCAGAAACAGGCCACAGTGCTCAGGAGAGGCCACCTCAGTGGGGACAGGAGCGAAGTGGGAAGAAGACAACTACTACTCTGGACTCACATAATGCACCTGAAGGAAAAAAGTCAGTGCCATCATTCCTCAGTCAAGCCACTCCCAATTCTACTGCCATTACACCGGACAGGATTCATTTGCACAGCAGGTAAGAATGATGCTTTAAGTCAATTGGGACATGCTAACTCAATATAATACTCAATACAAAAAATACAAACGAGAATATGCATTATATGTATCATAATGTATTTTGGTTGTCAACTTTTAGTTACACTTGAAGTAACTGTTTACACACAATAATTCTATAATAGTCAAGTCAGAATGAAACTCTTCTTGTACACTGGAATACAGTACATAGAAAAAGGTTTTCCCAAATAATATTACCACTAAGTTATAATAGTTGGCAAAAGTCTTTTCGTAGATAAAACAAACATGCAGAAACTGACAATAATTAGTTTAATATGTCTCTCTCTATGTGTCTTCTTCTGTATTTTAGTTTGCATGCCCGTGCCAGACTGGAAGAATATTATTCAGACACGAGAAGCTCCTCCCCTCTTCACTTCTCTGAGAAGGGTGAGGTGAAAGAGAGGGAGACGAATGAAGAGTTATTGCTTGATCTCTCCTCAGCACTGCAGGAGCTCCAGCGAGCAGAGCATGAGGCATCCCTTCAGTCCGAGCATGCACACCTACGCCACATGTGGGCTCAAAAAATCCGCAAAATCCGCCAAGAGCTATCTCATATACAGCAGGCTCTACAGAGGACCACTCAAGGATCACCCCTTGACCTGTCTATCAGAAAGGAACTGGCCTCTGGAACAACTGTGCTATCAGGGGAAGCAAAGCAAGCAAAACAGGTGCTTAATCCCAGAATCATGTTGACCTAGTATTTATGTCGAAAGTAAGCTTGATAATAAATAAACAATAACACACAGAACCAAAAGACCTACCATTTGGTATGTTGCAACACTGCTCGTGCCTACTTATAATGCACTGCAAATGTCTTTGGCCAGGGTAGAATCAGTGGAGGGGAATCAGATTTTTGAAGGGATCTTTCTATATCCTTACCATAAAGGAACACCACTCCGTTAACTTGACAGAATCAGATAAGCAGATGTAGTTTTTTTTCATTCCACTTTCCGGGAAATTTGCTCCAGAAATCACAGTTGAAAATCATGAGTCACAAACTGTTACTTTTGTTTTGTTAAAAAACTGTTAAACTGTTAAAGCTTTTTATTCCACGTGAACACTAGCTCCAAGCTGCTATGTTAGCTGCATAATGTCTGCTTCAGTCTGAGATTAATAATAAGAAGAAAATAAATAGTTTTCAAATATTTAAAGTAAGTTTCATTACGCAGTCAAAACAAAAAGTTCTGCCCACTGTTGTCATAGCATCTTATATGCCTTATAACAAGAGGCAATTTGACTGCTCTTATTTGGTTGTTTTAGTGCCTCTGGGCCACAAGAGCATTGTGTTAAGTATATTTGCTGATGGCCGTATTTAAACTATGTATAAATTATGTGACAGTGTGTACCAGCAACAATGTTAATAAACATTTAGATATAAATATTGAGGTAGGCGTACCCTGTTCTTTAGGAGGTAATGTCCATTATGCCCTCCGTGGCGCTGGTACTACAAACACTGATTTAATAACCGTAATATATGTGTAAAACACATTTTAGTTTACTTAATCTTATTTAGTCATTAGTTATATTGTGGCACAAAGTCATTGTATTGTGTTAGAACTAAACGTGTCTACACATCCTTGTTTTTCCGAAAAGCAGACATCCATGGATCAGCAATGGCAGGACTTAAATTCTACTTGATCAACAATTTACAAACATATGGAATCATTATGATCATTATTTCAATTATTTAGGTAGAAAACTTGGCTATTGTATTGTATTACAAAATATAGTTTACCTAGCTACCCACTTAAATGACTCCTGAATTTACCATCATGTGCTGATAGTGCTGATGGCTGGAGTTTGCACTTTCTTCTGTTTTTTATCCTGTATACAGCACCTGAGCAGGCAATTAAACCCAGGTTTCATCCTAAATATATAATTTATTGTCTGTTATGAATGTTCAGAATGTGAGATAGAAGTCTTAAAAAAGGCTTTCTATCATAAAGTTACTGATACCTCTTTCGTTTTAATTGTAACTTCTCCATTGTTGACACTGGGATGCCTGTCACTTAAAAAAAAGTAATTCTAATAAGACGTTTCTATCACACATTAGTGTTTGGGACACAGCCAGGACATTGGTTCTGAGCCAGGTGAAGAAGAGGATGAAGAAGAAGAGAAAGGAGAGATGGAGGAAGAATGGAAGAAACATTCTCTCAGTGTACTAATGAAGATGGATCAGCCCCAGGGCATTTCAATAGCAACATCAGGTGTTGCCGTGGTAAAGGCAGAATCATTGCAGGGTGACATGGAAGCAATGTGGAACAGCAGGACAAGGAAGTGTGAAGCAGACTCAAGCGGTCGCCTTTGTTCTAAAACCCCAATCTGTCCCCCAAGCCCATTAACTGCCCCTCTGAACTACAACTAATGCTTTGAACCACAATAGTCTATCTGCTTATTTAGGCCAATAAAGCTAACAAAGGTCATATCATGGCATCTTGTACCACTGCAATTCATAAACTCCTTAAATCTCTATAATCAATTTATTTGGCCTTAATTCAGATTTTCCCCTTTACTCCAATGACTATCCCAGCCCAGCAACTGCTCTTTCAATCCAATAACTGAGCCTCAGCCATATACTAACTTCCATCCAATGAAATAACTGCCTTTTAACTCCCCGTTTCACCCATAACTGTCCTTCAGGCAAATACGTGTTTCCAATCTAATAACCTTTCTAAAATCTAATAATCTAAAAATAATTTAAAAAAAAAATTTTTTAAACCTTTATTAAAGACACAAAGCTTTTTTTTCTGAATTCAGAATTTTATTTTTCAAATCTGGGTTTAGAATATATTTTGTCACTCACTGTTTTATGAAAAACATAATTCATTTAAAGTACAGATACAGTTACAGTAAAATTCCAATTGTAAAATGTATTACTAAAAGTTACAGTAGTTGTTAGAGTTCAGTAGTAGTAGGTGGTGCATCATCATGTTTGATGGTCAAATAGTAGTGGGGTCTGACTGACAACTAACAAACATAGTTATAACAAAAATAACATTTTTAACCATTTATGACATACCAAACGTCCCATAACAATATGTATATGCAATACCGCCTGAACTTTGTTAACCACTGCATGCAATTATCCAATTATCGAGTCATCTAATTATGTAGCAAAAGCATAATGAGTAAAATCAGACTCATGTTAAGTGTTTCAAATAATCACTCATTTACTCACTTTTCCTACCAGCTAAGTAGAGTCACAAGGATGCCAGGGCCTAACACAGGCTGACACACACACACAAACTGAGACACATCGGCGACTCCAACTGGCCTAATGCATGTCTTTGGAAGGTAGGAGGAAACTGGAGAACCTGGAGAAAAGCCCAATCAAACTGAGTGATATCTGAATCTCACACCTAGCTAGATTACAAGGAACAGAACTGTATTGGACATGAAAATGCACAATCATCTTAATCTGTGATGTACACTGTAGCCAGCGCTATTTAGAGTGCGTGATCAGAGCTGTCCTGTTATAGAAAGGTAATTAACATGTTCAGACTATTCAAAATTGAGAATTCAACACATCACTTGAATAAATACATGTAGTATTACTTATAAAAACTAAAGGAATATCACACATTTTTGGGTGATAGAGCAAAACTGACTGTATGTTTGAATTCAGGATGCAAAAATATGCATAGAGTACAAATGAGCTGTCGTGAAAAAATGCATGCTTACCAATTTAAATGAATGATAGCAATTCAAACCAAATCAAGTCAAGACAAATAAAAGCAAATTAAAACAGTTCATGATGCACCATGATTAATGCGGAAGAGAAGTCATTTTTCTAACAAAAAAAGAAAAGGTAAAGCAAATTAAAGAAGCAATTTAAACTAAATAGTTCTCTTTGCATTGACTAAAGATAACTAATGCTATATCTGCAAATACAAGCACCCTTACATAATTATAGAAAGCAAATAGTTTTGCTCTTTTTTTTTTTTTTTTTATTAAATACCTAACGGAAGTTTTGTGAAAAAATAAATGTAAATGAAATGTATAAATAATGTTACATGACCACAACCACAATCAGTTTGAACGAACACAATCCATGAGCTGAATAAATACAATCAGATAATGCATAACAAATAGATATTAGAAAGCAAACTTGTTTTAGATAATCCTTAAATGTTAATGACTAGATCTACACATTACTAATGCACTTTTCTCACATTCAAAATTGCTTAAAAAAGAGAAAATTTACATAAATTGAACCAAATAGCTACCTAGCTAAATAGCACAGGCTTTTAAATAAAATACACAATCTGTAACATAATGATAATAAAGCACCAGTTAGATTATGCCTGAATTATTTTTTGTACAATACATGTTTGTTTTGATTCGATATATTGTACTGTATGTTTGAAATCTTTGAGAAACTGCATTGTTCTCACTTGCACTTGCACTGTAGATATAAATGTGTTTGCTGTATTGTCGAAAATGGAACACACTGAAATTTGTTTTATATATATATATGTTTAAATTGATTTCTTTTACTAATCCTTTACCATTCACAAAGAAATGTATTTTTTGCCAAAGCCCTTATTTATGCTGAAAAGTGCTGCTTTAAAACCTGTTGCTAAAATCCTGTTTTTGATAGTGTGTTTATGTTTGATACAAACCCATTAGTGAATAAACAGTGTTAAAATGTCATTTTTGATTGTGCAATGATTTTTGTTGCTATTTCGCATTTAAAAATACTCTTTAGGGTTGTTGACATCACACTTTTGTTTGGAAGATGTACCAAAAGAAAGAGTTTCATACATAACTGTAAGGGGCTGCATGGTGGTGCTATGGTTAGCATGGTTGCTGCACAGTTCCTTTGTCTTTGGTTCAATCCCGACCTCTGATTCTGCTGTTGTGGAGTTTCATGACCTCTGTGAGTTATTTCCCTATGCACCAGTTTCCTACCACACCCCATGACATGCATTAGGTTAATTGATTACACCAAATCTCCTTATCTATGACTAGACACGATGCCTTGTGTATCTATGCATCTATTGTTTCTGTCGTTAAGTAGCCATTGATGCTTAAAGCAATGTTAAATAAAATCAAATAAACAAACAATCCATAAGTGTAATCATATGGGGTCCTGTGGTTACATGATACAAAAAGAGAGCTTATTGAAAAAAAAACCCCAAACACTTCTTATTCCAAAACTCAACTGTTTATTATGGTGGATGATCTGTTTTCCTTACTGGGAACTTTAAACTCACTGTCATGTGAAGGCAGTACTGGTCTGTTTGTACACTGATGAAAAGTGACTTGGTTTGTTGTGTTTTATCTCTTTTGTTCCTTTCTTTTTCTTTTGTGCCAAGCTAACAGTATATAGTGTATATATGGTTTCTTATTGTTCTTGAGTTTTTTATACCCCATATTTGGAATGACAGATTTGCCAAAGAGGTCAAATCACAGATATTTGGGACGATTGTCTAAGCAGCAGTTGCCAGCGGTGATACAAGTCACTATAAGCAAAAGTGATTTATTTTTCATCAGACACACTGTGACATGTCTGCTCTGGTAAAGGTGAACTTCCTCTCACCCCCCGGCTCCATCAACGGTAGGGAAAGGTCATGGTCACGGGGCTGACCCCTACACAAGAAAGGGGTGAGAGCTGCCTTTACTAACCCCTTTATTCTAGCTCCATATAAAGGTCATCTGTTATCAACATCCCTGCTGGTTATCATCATGGGAACAACTGTCTTGCTTGCTTTCCTCTTCCTGCCTTGATGATGTCACTCCCAATTAATGTCTTAATAATAACCATGAAGCACACTGTCAATAAACCTAATGATGCCTTTCTATTCGTCAACTGAAGAGAAATGTATTTGTTTAGAATAGAAGTCAATCAGTATGCTCAAAGGTATAAATAATCAATAAAATATGTAAGAGTAATTAAGAAGAGTAATTAAGGATTATTTAAGACTCTAAATTACAAATATAAAGTTTGCAAGTAATAGTGCATAGCCTGTTATACAATTTTAGAAGACAGATTTCATAAAGTTCATAAAGATTTCATAAAGTAACTACTAATTTTTGCAGTACAGCAGGTCCCTAGTTTTTTAATCAGCATTGAACACATTCCAATGACATTCTCTCTGTTACTGTCTCTATTAAAATGCTTCAATTAAGGGATGGAAATACAGTTTAAAGGATTCAATCTCTTTGGTCACTGGAAACTCTGCAGGTGGTGAATGAGGCACTTTCAAGAATTAATTCTAGTTTTTGAGCTAGCTGGCTAACTGGGGTTTTATACTCTTCAGAAAACTTCAGAAATCCCTAATAAAAGTGGTTTTAGTTTTTTAACATCAAGTCGACCCTGTTCCTTCACCTATTTGCCTTGCTACCATTTCGCCACCTGAATCGACACACAGCCCGAATGCTGTTGAGTCTTATACATGATACTTAAGTTGAGTCTTACAGTAAACTAACTAGCCAGTAGCCACAGTGATTTAAAATGAAAACCTAAAGCCATCAGCCTTCCCACTGTGGAAAATACTCTTAACTGATGTTAGATAACCATGCTAGCTAACAATCGGTAGCACGCTAACCCTGCCTTGTAGACTAGACTATCAGGTATTAAACAAAATCAAAGTATTAAAAAAATAACCATCAATAGCTTTGTTTGTTTGCAAGACACAGCATCATTCTAGAGAAGTAGAAAAGGATGATGAGGAAACGTGAACCTACAGATTTTCACCTAATTACAATAAAATTATGCATCAGCAATAAAGTTAGTCTTAGTATGCTCAGAAAATAAAACCTTTGAAAGTCAACATATGTGGTTTCACATGTGTTTACATCAAAATAAATCTTACACCATAGCTCACCAAAATAATTGGGACCCCAAGATTATTCATGTATTTTATTCATAAGATAATAATTTTATTATCAACTGGACTGCAGAGTTTCATGTGAAGTCCGTAAACTGACACATTATTGATCAATAACTTACATTGACACCATAGACTACCTGTTTGGATGTTAACTTAGTTGTAAGTATGACACAAGATGCAAAATAATAATTAGGTTTCCTCGCTCTCTCTCTCTCTTTAAATATTAAGAGACAATGTGAGTATATCATGTTAAAGCAAGTCAGTTTCAGTGGCAAAACCATAATAGCCTGATCCAGTGTTCATAGAGGTATATGTACAGCGTGAGTCAAAAGACACAAGACATGTCACGTGCTGCGTCTTTGACTTTTCGCAAAGGCCCAAATCATTGATAAGGTTTCTATGAGCTTTATATTTAACAGTGCTGTATGAAATTGGTGGGTTTTCTGGGTGTTGGCTGTTGAAGTCTCCAGCTATCATTCGACAGCTGTATTCCCTGGACATCAGAATCGTCAGTTCTATATTCAGTTGCCTGTGGTGAACAACAAATGTTTAGAACTTTCTTTGTTGATATCTTTTTAAAACAAGATATATTGCAAATCAATTGTGGCAATCAATCAGCACGACCGCCTTCCCATTGGAAAAAACTTGATCTTATTCCAATATGGTCTCTTCCAAGATGGCAGCCATGATCCAGACATCTGGACACACAGATAGGTCCCCTCATCCATTACTTGATTAGGTATTCAGATATGTCATTTTACCTTTTGTTTCTGTGACTTTTGACTCAGCTTATACTGTATTCATTTTGTATATTTCCTTCATGTCCACTAGGGGGCTGCATTTATCCATATTTTCTTCAGTTCTATGTAACGGTTGTTGTGGTAGTGAACTGTGCATTATTTTTCATCCGTGTTGCAATGGCAAAACCCACAGTGTGAGGTGATGCCATCGGTCTGCTTCTGTAAAAGTAATTCTTCAATTATGGCATTCTTTTATGTTTTCAGTTTATAAATTCAAGTTACTAATACTTTAGTACAAAATAAATAAGAAAACAATTGCATTTGTTGCATCACAGAAAAAAACTTTTACACCAAAATCAGGATGATTTTCGTTTGAAAGGAAAAGGCTTTAAACATAAATAATTTGCTACTTTGGCCTTGTCCTCAACACAGACTTTACATTACCATCCACAATGTTACCATCATTAATCATTACAACAAGTTTATTCAGCATCATTAAAATGTCAATTGTGTGTGTGTGTG
>JAUZSU010076748.1:0-20449 GCA_034780255.1 Parotocinclus maculicauda | reverse complement strand
AACTGCAGTAGCCTAGGTGTTAATGTACTGAACTCTAGACCTGATGGTCCAGGGTTCAAATCCCACCTCTGCCAAACTGCCACAGTTGGGTCCTTAAGCAAGGCCCTTAACCTCCGCTCAGCCCTAAGATGGACTGGCACCCTGTTCCCAGTACATACATGCCATACATCCTTAGCACAAATATATCTCACTTACCCATTGCAAAGCCATCATCTGTAAAGGCTGCACCACTCTTGTTCTTTTTGTTGAGCTTCTCCTTGCAGCTAATAGAGTGTTCGACAAAATTTACTGTCTGAAATTAGAAATGGTGGGTAAATTCTAACAGAAATATACTGGGTCATGCAAATGACATGTAGCAGAAAGGGAAAAGCAACAACAAAAAATCTGTTTACCAAGGGAGGAACAATCATGTAGAAGTTCCTCAAGTGCATGTTCTTCACACTGCGGAACTCTGGAGCAAACACTCCAACCAGCATCTTGAAATATTCAGTTCCTTCAGCAGAGTTGCTAGTTAGGTCACTGAGCACACAGTCTAGAAGGCTGAAATGAAATAGGTTTTGCTTGTTATTTCGCCTTCGATTGAATTGTATTCTTCCTTGGCTATAAACTTCTTAAGTTTCCATTATAAGTCAAGAAATGTTTTGCAGTGCAGTGCCATTAGTACCTGGATGCTTTCTGTGTTTCCTCAGAGAGTCCCTCTTCCTTCACCAACTCCTCAAAGTTTACAATATCCTCTAGATCTGGAACAAACCTGAAATATAAGAAACAAATCTATTATACTTACCAGAACAACCACCTATGTAGAGATATTATTCAGTGAAATTAAGGTAGACAATACATATACATATATATATATATATATATATATATGGGGATGTCTATCTCCGGCCTTCATAGAGAGATGCTCAACTTAAGTGAATTATTCATAATTTGCATTCATTTCAGTGTATTAACTTACTTTACTTGACCAATTAACATTTAAGCTACTCAAGGGGGATGGGTTGCCTTTTGAGTCTTAGTCCTCCCAAGGTTTCTTCCTTACAACATTTAGGGAGTTTTTCCTTGTGACTGTCGCCCTAGGCTCGCTCAATTTGGGATTGGCCTTATAAGAAAATATAATGTTGTAAAGCAGCTTTGAGACAATGCTCCATTGTGAAAGTTGCTATATAAATAAATCTGAGTTGGCTTGACTCTTTCAGTTCTTTGTAGTTTTAGTTAACTATAGTAATCCTAGTATGGCAGTGTGACTACCTGATGGCACTGCTGCAACAGTGAAGACCTCCAGAGCGGATCATCCGAACATATCCCATTGCATTACCTACGACAGAGAGATAAGAGTAATATCATATTATGGAATGGCACAATATATAAAAAAAAAAAAAAACTGTTCCAGGCAATATGAACAACCAGTAGATATGCTTTACCAATCTGACTGATGAGTTGTCTGAACTGATCCAAGTAGCTCTGGCCATCTGGAGTGATTCCTAATTTCCTGATGCCCCGGTTGAACTTTTCTGCCCTCTCAAAGGGGTACTATAAACATTTATAACACAAATAACATATAAGACAGACAGCAGACTGTAACAGGGGCACCCCTGGCTTGTGTCACGTAACACAGGGCCAGCCTGAATCTATATTCAGGGAGATTTTCCTTTTCACTGTCGTCCTAGGCTTACTCAATTTGAGATTGGCCTTCTAAGATAATATAATATTGTAAAGCTGCTTTGAGACAATTCACTATTGTAAAAAGCGCTATATAAATAAATTTGACTTGACTTGAGAAGCAACGAGACACATATAAATCCCAGTACAAGAAAACCATGTGCAATACATAACTCAAACTCAAAATAAAGTAGGGTGGCTCAGGACTGGAAACCAACATTGTACCACTAAGCCACACTGGTTTATATCCTGTGTCTACCAGGATGAGATTTGACTGGCATATTATTTCTTGGAACTAAAAGTTCAGTGGTTGGGGTCTAGGCACCCTAAGACCAGGGGTATGTATCCTATCTTAACACTCCTTTTTGAGGGGGTCTGTACCCAGTGAAGCAGAACAGGAGTGTCCCCGTAACATATACATAAATATTTAAATAAGGACCATATTTTAAAATGTGTGGTTTCGCACCTTCTGATCCGATTGGTCTTTGGTTTCCCTGAAGAAGCGAATGTCTTTGATGAGCCTGGATTTGATGTGCTCATCATACATGAACTGGCTGAAAATGTAGAACTTCTTCCGAAGGAATTGATAGGTAAAGTTTACCTGAATGAAAGTCCACATGCAAATTACTCATGAGAACAGTAATTAGACATGGAGCTGAAAAAAAGTTTTATCATCGTTCATGTGTAGAAGTTCGCATACAGTTGTGTTCATGATGCCTGTTCCGTGGGTGCGTATAGAATTAGCAATGTGCCGAATATTGATAGTGTTCAAGTGCTTGTTGTTGCTGGTTCTCTCAATGAAGATCTAAAAAATGAATCAGCGACAAAGTGTAAGGTATAGTCACCAACAGAAAACATAAATAATCTGAAGGGGAGTAGTTAAAAACCCGATTTACCTGGTTGTTCAGATTGTATAGATAGCGTGAGACAAAAACATGAATGTTCCTCATAATCTCCAAAACATCCAATCCCTAACAGAGATTAACATTGTTACACATGACTATAAAGCAAAATATAATGTAATCAATGTTAATATTTTCCAATAATCACATAAAGTCCTAAAATAACCCAACACACCTGTTCCAGAGTCTGGCTAGGGAGATGAGCCTCAGTCATGACCAGGCCATAACGCTGTGTGGCCAAGTTCCTCATCTCACTGTATGTGGCCCAGTCATGGAGAGCCACTGTTGTCAAGTTATAAAAGGTTTTGTCCAGGTAGTGAGTCACATAGGCTGCACAAACAACAAACACTATTTGTGAGCTATACAGACAGGCCATGATCACAGCAAACATGTTTAGTAAAACACAAGATGAACAAGAACAGAATCTGGCAGCTTCATCGAGAAGTAGCGTAGACAGTCAGATGAAGCTTGATCAAAAATGGCCTGTTCTGGAAGGGCAGCAGCCAATAAACCACAATTTCAGAAGTTAAGCAGAGTAAAAAGACTAAGATATGATAAAAAGCACACAAACATGGGAAATAAGGGGCTTAGACTTAAAGCATTATGCAGTGATTAATCCAAAATTGAAATTTTTGGGTCCATTTGTCAACACTGTGTTATATACGATCATGATACCATTGCTAAAACAACAACTCTAATGGGGCCTGAGACTTCTGCACAGTACTGTAGTACACAAGATATTAGCTGGTAGATGGTGTTCCTAGCAAAAGGTACCAATGAAATTACTGCTTTTAAAAAGATTCAGTTATAATTCATCCACTACTGACAAGACTCTCACTGGAGCTAATTTCCATGCCAATCTGATGTCCTATGTCACCAAGTACACTACACACCATATAGTACCCTGAACAATGTACACTGTGAGATAAAAACTTGCAAATGGTGTTTTTGATGTTTATTGCATGTTACATTTATTGCAGCAGGCAAGTCACATTTATTTTTAATCACCTGCACCTGCAGCAGGATAAACAGGTGCAGAATACACAAGTTTACTATTATATGCCATCTTAACTGTAAACAAAACAGTGGTCCTGGCCAGCCTTTTAGTGTGTTTCTAAAATAAATTCAGTAGCATAAAAATACAATTAAAGAACAGCCTTAACAAAAGAAGTGAAAAAGTTAAATACTTAACAATAAGGACATTTATAGGTTTCAATGCCTTTAAAGAGATTAATGTGTTCAAATGAGGACCTACAGACAAACTGACCTTTGATGTCGATGAATCTGTTAAAAAAGCGGATTGGCTTGAGATAAAAGAAATGAGCCAGGTCTTTCATGCCGACTTTGAAAGGGTTACGGTCGTCCAGCTTGAGATGAGTGTGCACAGACAGCCGAAGGTCCTTCTCTATCTCTTTACACAGCTTGTCCAACAAATGCTGTTACAAAGTAAAGACAATAAGATGGTATAAGCAGTGATGCTGGAACTCACTGTCTATCCGAAACTCACATATCATCTCCTCCTTTCTCACCTCATTGAAGACCTCCATGATCTCTTTGTCATAGCACTCCAGCAACTGCTCAGTGGATTCCAGGTGTTTGGCATAGAGCATGGTTGGAACACAGTCTCTCAGTGAACTGAACATGTACTGCAATCCAGAGGAAGTTAAAACACAAACTAATTATGCACAGTCTGAAGCAAACATTTAAGTGGATTACCCCAAGGTACATCTGCATAGCGCAAGCAATGCCTTAACTTAACTGCATATATATAATATACATAATATATAATGTATATATGAGGCATATATGGATTCTATAAATCATGTGCCTATTCTCACACCAAATCACAGAAATTCATGTAAATATAACGGATATTTTACTAATATTCTGTCACTGTTTTACGCCTATAAGATGCATTATATCCCAAAAGTCCCAAAGAGCTCTTAATAGCTTTAAAATAAGCTTATTTATGCACATAATTTATTAAAACCACCTAACCCATTAACTTGCCAATGAGAACTCAGTCATTCACATGGCTTCAAAGCAGCAGTTGCTTATTCAGTCAAATTCAGAAATGATTTAAAAGTTTAAAAGTTATGTTTGCACATACTGCTCAAATCAGCCCAATACTGATACTTAATATTATATAAATAATATTTTAATTTAAAATGTTTATTATCATTAGACAGTGATAAGCTTATATTTCCTAAGTACAGTGACACAGAGAGACACTTAAATGTTCATCCATCAATGTCTGTGTTAACAGCCGAGGTCTTAGAAATAATAATTTATTACAATAAGAAACAAAAATCTTTTAAACTCTGAATGTTGTGGCAAACAGCTGGTCACCTCAACAGCCAATCAATGCTGCGGATCCATGAGCAGAGGCAGGAGCTAACAAGCAGATGTCTGGTTTTCACTTGAAAGCTCACTGCCTTACCGGTCGTGTGCTTGTTTGGTCATCAGCTTACAACTACAGATTGTTCTAAATCAAGTGATGTTTATTATTTAATTTTGATTTACTTTGAACAACCTTTTTTGTGCTACTTACTTATGTTTTGTATATACTGCTTATTTGCAACACACTATAAATGGCATTTGTAAGTGCATGTGCCTGTCCTACTGTAAGTAGTACTCCAATGTTTGTTCCCCCATCACCTGCATATTGTCGCTAATCTATATCTATGTAAACTGGTTCACATTCAATTGTTGAGTCGCTGTTTCATCTGGATCATCTTTCATGTTACTCGTAATAATGTATATCAATGCATTTTTGGCTTCTGTCAAACAAAAGCAGGGTTCTCCACTGCACGGGGTCGTAACATTACATTAGATAGATAGATAGATAGATATTTTATTGATCCCCGAGGGGAAATTCAAGAAACTACTTTACTATTACTTTTCTTTGCTATAATTATTGTGAATTTCCATAAAAAAAAAGTTTAGGAGGTGTATAATAGTTTATGCCTCAGACCCGATGACAGTAGGGATGATGTGTAGATGCTAGCAGGCCTGTGCGATAAAACAATAACAATATGTATCGCGATAGACAGATCATCAACACAAATATGAACATTCTGACAGAATATAGTGTCATTCATATATATGTATGTATGTATATAGTTTATATGTAACATATGCTTTTCAACATCACTTACAATGATTTAAATAATGTGCAATAATGACAGTGGACTGTCATGAGACATACATGTAACCGAGCTGCATCCACAGCATTGTCATACACGTCATCCAAGTAAATGGGAAACACTGCGCGGTGCCAGTAGAGAAAGCTGCAGTCACAATGTACTTTGACCCTGAAGTGAAGAGGAATTTCTGGCCTTTTAATGTGATTTTAAAAGCGCAACATTTGTATAATATAATACACACAGAACTGAATTCTTACCTCTCTCTTAATTCACTAATCAGGTCCAGTTTCCTTAGAACAAGTTGCAAAGGCAGAAGTTCCTCATCCTTAAATGTTTTCTTCGACAGAGAATGAAGACGTACATTTTTGCAGGTAGTTAGTATAGTTTGTTAGTATAACAAGACACTTAAAGTCGTGTCCACGTCTAGTCTTTGTTTTCTTCTCTATGTACTCATCACACAACATAAAAACAAAATTGACCCATATAAAATTATGGACCATAAGAGTTTGGATCTTAAGGATCTTCAAATATTATTTAAAAATTCATATTAAAAGGATAGCTCCAACAACCCATTAATAAAAACGTAATATATACTAGTATAGGGGTTCTCAACCTTTGCAAGCTGCCACCCCCCGAAAAAAAACTGGTTCAATGCAGTTGCCCCCCTCCTTCCTTATTAGGCTACTGTTATATACGGCTCAGAAAATTAGGAGACACTTCAAAATGAAATATCTCCCCAATTTTTTGTGAGCAGTTAAATTTGGCAGTAGCACCAGACTTCTAATTTCAGCTTGCAGGCATTATTATTATTGTCATTGCTATTGTTATTATCATATTATAGGAGTATGGTAGACCTAGAATCATTACTAGGCTATGAGGTTACATGATTTATTGAAATTATTAGCCTATTGTTGTTAGTATTATTATACTAATACTTATTAGAATCATTACTAAGCCTAATGGTAGGCATATCATCTGCAATTCTTTACAGAAGTTTGCAGTTTTTGACAAGACTATGATGGACAAACCTACTTACATTATCTTGCCTTTTACACACTTGTATAATAAATTAGATTAACACACTGTGTCCGTGGGTAAACCAACTGCAATCCACGCCTTAGGCTCATTGCCCCCTTACCATTTGAGTGCCCACGCTGAGTGCTAGAGACACCACCAGTCGTCTTTCTCTGGTGCTTGGGCCATTCAGAATGTTCTCAGTTAGTACCAGAGCTGAGAGCACATCCAGCCTCTGCTCACTGTACTTCTTATCAGAGATCACTCTTTTCTACCGTACAACAAAAGTTCACAGTTACACAAACTATTTACACAAAGTATTTTAAAAGTGAGACCTATTAGCAAAATTAGAAAATTGAATATTAAATTACCACTATTGTACTACAGACAAAGTTTCACAAATGGCTGTGTGTCAGACTGTTCAAGTCCCACCTGTAGCTTGGTGGAGGTAATGGGACAAATTATCTTTTCTACAGAATGCAGTGAGGATTTTACCTTAGCTGTGGAAATGGAGACAAGAGCTTGTGACTGCAGCTGCTGAGTGATATGAGACACGGAGTCTGCAACCACTAGGGAGCGTCGGTGGAACGTGTGCTGTATTGCCTTTGTATACAAAAGACATAATTTTAGTCATTGTATGGTCAATGTACCATTTGCATTATTTGTTTCTAAATACCAGCCACAACATTGAAACCACGGACAGGGGAAGTGAATAGTTTGTGTGTATGTATGTCACTTTGTCATGTACCGCATATGTAAACATTGTTTCACACCAAGCACAACCCTTGATGGCAATGGTATTCGTTAATGACAGTAGCCTCTTTCAGCAGCATAATGAGCACCGCCACACTGAACAAACTGTTCAGTAATGGTTTCAGAAGCATGACAAATAGACCAAGGATTAATGTGCCCTCTTCACCCCTTATCGATTTCAATCCGATATGTGGGATGTGCCAGACAAACAAGTCCAATACAGGGAAATTCTTCCCTCTCAACCTACTGAAAATAAAGGACCTGCTGCTAATGTCTTAGTAACACATACCAGTGGACCCCTTCTTGTGAAATTCATGCCTTTATGGATCAGCACAAGGGGGACCTACATAGTATTAAGCATGTGGTTTTAATGTTAAGGCTGATTGGTGTATATATATAAGATTCCTAACTAATATAGCAGTAAAAACTAAAATATATATTCTACAACAATTTCTATACAGTTATTCTCAAATCAATCAGCACTGGAATAAAGCTTACTTTTAGAATTTCCAGCAGACGACACAGAGCCTTCACTGAGGCCTTGGTCATGGGCTTCTGCATGGACATGTGCAGGTTCATGGTAGTTTTTATGAGGGTGCTGATGCTGTATGCATAAAGCAGTCCCTGAAGGCAAAAAAAACAATCACATATAATGCACTGTTCAATAACATCCAAAAAGAGTTCAAATTAAATTAATCATAATGTGTATTTATAATCTTGCATGAACTTGTGTAAGCCTCTTAAATTTAAAAGAAGCCCCAGTTCCAAGTCTCTCTAGCTTGGCCGTACCAGTTATTAGTCAATTGACACCAGCAAACCAATAATATCTAATCCATTCCCTCAACCTAGCATGTCATTCCATTTTATTAAAAGAGCTATCCATCTCTATATAAGTGGTCTGTATGTCTATTCATCATCACCCATTAGAACAGCAAGGAAACATGGGGTGTTAAAACCATCATATTTTCAGATGAAAACTATCAAGATTGTGCAGAACAATTGTTTGCTACAGGGGTTTACTAACACAACTAGTACAGTACTTCTAGAATAGAAACAACATGTGAAGAGGTGTATGGTGTCTTAAGTTTCCCTCCTCACAGAATCTAAAATGTATGCTAAATTTCTAGCAATTAATGGATTCTTAGATCACATTATGTCCTGGGTGATAGAGGCAGTACTAAAAACACATTTTAATTGACTGTTTGTCAAACAGCAATCAAATGCTGGCAAACATGCTGTGCATTCCCACACTATACCCTTACCCTTACAATTGGGGACCCATTTGACAGCAAGAAAATATACAATATACATATAAAATTGTACAACACCATGTAAATGCACATTTGAGTTCAAGTGTGGTTAAAAACCATGTCAGCATAATCCAGATACATGATGCATGGAAAGCCCATGTTAAATGTGTGTCTCTGATAGATTCTGTTAACTTTAACTCAGGTAAAGGGAAACTTTGTGCAACTTGTTTTGGCCAAACTGTCCTTTTCATAGAGAGCAAGGAGATTTAAAGATAAATCTCTCTGTGGAAGCCAGTGACATTACTGTTATAGCCATATATAACTGTTTATTAAACTCGTTTACCTGCACAAAGGCATTGCATCTGTTATTCAGGTCTTCTGAGATTTTATCAGATCTTTGCTCTGTAGATAAGATAGCCTCCATCTTCATCATCCAAGAAGTGACAAACACATAGTAAGACTGAACATCCCTGGAGAGACAGTAAACCAAACGGAAACTAAATCACAAAACTATACAAGCATCTGCCATTTACTATGAATTTACTTTCAAAACTGTGTGAAAAATGAGTGGCACAGTGGTTAGTGCTGACAACTCAGAGTTCAAGAGATTCCCTTTTTGATTATCGATCTGGCATGTGTTAAGTTTGTATGTTCTCCCCGTGCCTGTGTGGGATTTCTCTGGGTACTCTGGTTGCCGCCCACATTCAAAAGACATATATTGGGTCATTTGGTGTGTCTAAAGTGTCCTGGTGTAAGTGAATTTGTGGGTGTGTCTAGGGTTGATATCCACTTTGCATCCTGTGCTTCTGGTAAGTCCCTTGCTCCCTACAACCGTGACTTTTATCATCGAGTATGACTGAATAAATGTTGATTGATACAGTCTGTAATGCTCTTAAAGTTGTAGGCTAATAAAGAGAAGACTCATTACTTACTTCACATATGCATTAATATCTTTTGTGGTAAAACTTAAAACTCACTTGGTGAGGGCTTGTGCCTTTTGCTGTAAGAACGCATCTCTACTGGTATGAATGGCCTGGAGACTTTTCTTATCCATCAGCTTGGCTGCTGCTGGGACTTTATTAGTCAAAAACTTGTCAGGAAACCAGATGATATTGGCAGTCAGTGTCACAGCAGGGACCTGGAAGAGAGAGAGAGAAAAGAGCTAGTGTGCTAGAGAGCTAGAGCTTAAGATCACTACTGAAAATGCTTCTGTTTTACCTTTCATTCTAATTTCTACATCGTTTCATTACATAAATATTTTGGTATGTAATCGTTTAAGCTTTGATAAATTCCATGTTATTCCACCATAATATATTTCACAATATTCATAAGAGCATCTTGCGATGTTACTGAGTGATTGGTTTTATCTATAAATACTCAGTGGAGTTTAGGTCAAGTAACTGTGGAGAAATGTCCATGGCACTCCTTGAAATTTGTAAATCTTCAAGTAGTTGTTGTTGTACAGATATGCAGCATTTATTGAGCATCCAATTAATGTCCGTTCACTTTAATAATAATCATACTTGTCAGGTTGCAGCCTTAAACAGCGGGTCACCCCAACAGCAAACCAATGCTGCGAAAGTCAAGAGTTTAGGAATGCAAGTCTTTGTGTGTGTAACTGCCTTACCAATTGTGTGCTTGTAAGTTCGGACTAAAGGCTGTTCTAACTGAATTTACATGTTTTTGTTTTATTTTATGTGCAAGTGTTTATGCGGATGACCTTCTGCTACTTACTTGTAACAAGCCGTAAATGGTGTTTGTAAGTGTAAGTGCCCGTCCTATTGCAACCAGTACTGCTTAGTTTGTCCCCTAGAGCACAGATATGTACCTCACCTATAATCACATTGCTCACAAAAATGAAGGGATATTTCAAAACAAGTATGAAGCGATTAAAAAACTTCATTTACCTCATTAAACAAGATCATCAGAAAAGCAAATGAAAAGTCAAATAATGTTGTTTGAGTACGCAACTGAAAGTGTATATTAATGAAAGTGACAGTGACATTTTCATGGGAGAGAACAGAAGTATGTTAAACTGGATGAGAGTGCTACACATTGACTGTTCAGTACGTTGTATGGTCACCCAATGCTGCAAAAACACACTGACAGTGATGGGGCATGGACATGATCAAATTGTCCAGCAGTACTTGTAGAATCCTCTTAATATTCATTTTAAAATGTGAATTTTATATGTGTGTACATAACCTGGTTGACATTCATTCATTGAGTAGTTGTTCATCTGGCTTATCTTTCATGTTGTTTGTAAGACTAATCAACACATTTTTTACCTCTGTAAAACAAAAGTATCAGGTCCATCATACTAGGTGTTATGACTTTCCCCTGCACAGGGTCAGAGTGAATTTCTTGTGAATTTCCATAAATTAAAAACAGTTTGGTATTACAACATTCCACTTTCAGCGGTATATCTCATGCATTAAGTATCATTTGCACACTGTTGTCTTGTGAAAAATACCCTTCATATGTACATGGCAGTACCAGTACGATTATTTACAGACACAGTATAATTGACAATTGTATTAAAACCACTTATAGACAAATAAAAAGCAGTAAATGGGCAGAACAATGTATGCATATAGTCCTCTTACAAACCTTTTTACACACATCCAATAGAGCTTTGTAGAGTTTCTTGTCGACCGTTCGAAAAATGTGAAAATGAAGAACAAAGAGGCCACAAACTCCTGCATATTTATCCCTCTGGTCAATCTCTGAAGGCTCTCCTATAAACCCAAATACTCACAAATTATGCACAATAAAAACCAAGTTCTTCAATAATTCCACAATAATTAACTTTAATTCATCTAACATTTTATAAAAAAATATTTATATTGAAATCAATATAAGATTTGCTTATTCCCAATGAGCAGATACAAACCAAGTTTTGCTTCCACATTTGCAAAGATGGTGCGAATGTTGTGTGCAAACTCCTCAGCAAAGGCACTGTTTTTGGAAACTGACACTCCTTCTCCTGGATTGTCAAATCTCTGGTCGACACAAGCCTATCGGTAACAGGAAATACAAGCAAAACATTTGTTATGATACAAAGACACAACCTTTAGGTATGGTACATCACTGGTTCTCAAGGACTGAATACAGATGCAAATCCTTTTGCGATAGAGTTTGTAATTCCCTTTGCTCTGGAGTGGGGGAGAAGCTTTGACATTGCTTGATTGTCTCTGTTGTGTTTCTGGTATATGCAAGTCACAAAGCGCTGCACTTTCAGCATTTTGTGTTAACATTACTGTAGCAATTAACAATTACAAATCTTTTTATTTTTTTGTATTTGTGAAACAATTTAGAATAGTCCACCTTTTAATTACTATTCATCTAAGAACAGTTTTTTTCCCTGCAGCCCTAATATTATGGCGTACAGGTACTGTGGTTATGGAACGTTGCAATGGCCTGGTGCCCTGTCTAAAGTGGACCTCTGCCTGTACCCAGTGAATTTAGAGACAAACTCTGGCCGTTCTGCAAACCTGACCAAAATTAAGCGTAACTCAGTTGGGACACTGCTTTTGGTTTTGGTGGTATAATCTGTTTATTGATGAGTTTGCTTGTATCCACTTTATACCTGAAATATCATACTGTCAAGCAGCTGGCCTTCTAGCTTCAGTAAAAGCTTCTCGAATGGCTTCAACTTGTCTTCAGGAATAGCAAATTTAGAAGGGTTGTGGTGGACAGATTTCAGTAATCTGCAAAGTCAAGTGAAAAGAAAGAGGAAAGAGAGAAATCAATGTATTGTCATACATATAAAGTCCTAGTCATCTCGCCTACCTCCATTTCATGTCTAATTTTGTCTAGTGGTGAGTTTGGCTACTTAACGAGGTTACAAAAAATAGACAAAGGTAGAATCTACAAAAGCATCTTTAACGGTTGTGGGAGAAGGGAGTGTGGCCAGTATTACCATACAGTGCAATCTACATAAGCGACTCTGTCAGTAGGTTCAAAGTGACACCTGCTGGTCGGCTGGCAACGTGGTGGCTTAATAGGGTACCGAGGTAATGGCGTAACGATGTTGGACTGTATACACGCACAAAGCAGGTACAACACAAAACAGAGTCTTCATTATTGAACTAGGGTCAAGTTGGTTTCAAGTAACAATACACCTTACAGGAGAAGCACTTCCATAATACACACAGACTATCATATCTGAGCAATTCTAATATAAAAATCAGTGTTCTGTGTACCTTTTGTACATTTTCCAGTGATCTTTTAAGGTGCCGTGGTTCTCCACAATCTCATCCAAGGTAATCAGAACCACCAAGAGTTCACCAAGGTGCTCATACACACACTGTCCAAAATTAGACAAAAATACAATTTGTCTCACAAATTTATCCCAATATGAATAATAAAGTGAACCTGGGAAAAAATGTTACCTGAAAATGCACTCCGACTGATTCAATGATTTTTGTGGCAGCTCTACAATAGAAAATAAAAATAGACATATGATCCACACAACAAAATCATAATGTCATGCTGCCACTAAAACATTTCTACAATCTAAAAGAGTAAGAAGCTCACTTGCTACTATTGTACAGTGCAGCAAGCTGATGGACCAGGTTTACCACAACTTCAAAGCAACGAGACACAAAGCAGGACAGCTCCTGTGTAGTGCAAGAAAGAAGGAGGAAATGTTCATATATAGCAATTAATACAATAGATCTATAGCTAATGCAATCTATCAATAAGCCACAAAGAGTGTGATCACCTGCAAAAATGAGATGAAACGTCCCATTTGAATTTGGCACTCTCCCTCTACTACACTGGTGTCCGAAACTGGCAATTAGAAAAGTCAAATACAGCCTTACAAGTACCATTTTAATGCGCGAGTGACCTGGGCATTGTATAGGCATGCATAAAGTCTTTCAAATGTTATTAGAGGTAATGCCGTTTGGCATTAACAACCGAGGCCATAAGAATTGTAATAGGAAGTAAAAATGAGTCATAGATATAACTGACATCTGACAAAAAATATATATATATTTTTTTAGTACAAGCGAACCCTTGTGACATAATAAACTAAATAAACTTGGACTAGTTTATGCTGTAGGAGAAGCAAGGAGATAGGTTAAGGTAAGGAACAAAGGTAAGGTTAACAAAGATATTTACCTCCTTCACCATAGTACAGTAAACCATTATAAAACTTGGTCTCAGCCTAATGTGGAAGAGAAAAAAAACAAAGCATCAATTTGTATCAACATACATGGTACCACTTTATTCTTACTCACCATCATAAACTTAACATGAATAAACCACTAACATTTATTTAAACCTTATCTTAAAACTTTTCCCAGTGACTGTATATAGTACCTACAGAAAATCTGATTTCTTGTCACATTAGCCTGAAAAGTAAATTATAGTATTACAAAAATTAAAGTATCTAACTAGCTCCACCTGTTTATATTTTCAAATGATAACCATCAAATAATGCTAAATAACATATGTAGTTGCACTTTATAAAATAATTTATATGATAATGCAACCATTATAAACCTGCTCAGCTCTAACCAATGGTTTTTTATTACCTCTGACTAAAACCAGCTAAACAGCGCAATTAGAAGAGCAAATGAATAATGCTACATATCCATTGGTCTAACAAGTGCCCCTCCAACAGATATAAGAAAATTAAAACCAAAACAAAACAAAACATTAAAAATAAATTAATAAATAAGGATATGTATGCAAACATCCTTGAGAAGCCTAGTCAGAACCCTGACCTAAATTTGTTTAGTTGATAGATTTGAAGCAAGCAGTCCATTGCTGCTCATCATGGAATTTGAATGTGTACAATCTGAAACAATAAATGGGCCAATACTCCCTAGTCTAGGTGTGTAAAGCTGGTTGAGACATATCTAAACAGACGGTAATTAAAGCAAAAAAGGTAACATGACCATGTATTAAATCTGGCATCTAATCACTTTTAGAACCCAGATGTTTTATGTTTTTATTCATTATTGGAACTGTTGGCTTTTTCCTCATTGCATGAAAGTTGAAAGTCAAAAAGTGTACACAAAATTGGAAAAATACATATTTTGATTGATTTTTTTTTACTATTTCAATGGGTATGATGATTTTCTATAGCCACGTAAGCTCTTAAACACAGTATGTACTGGTTATGAAAATATTATTGAGGCCCAATACAGTTGCCTTTAAACATAATTAAATATGGTGTTTCAGGATCCTGTTACTGGATTTCACGTCGTAACAAATAAATGGACAAACATATGTGAAATTCAGCAATTTGTAACATTTACATACCTCATATTTCAGCTTCTTAACTTCACTGCAGAGCGCTGCATAAACAGTAATCACTTTATTGAGGACCTAATTGGTAAAGAGGAGAAGCACTGCTTTATTTGATCACGCAAATTTACTCAATTAAAACTAATTAGGTATGCAAGTTTCTATTATCAATATAAGAGTGAAACATGTTGACAGCATCACAAAAGAGAAAGAGCACTTTGATTCAGACTTAAATAACCAGAACAATTAATATCTTTCTTGGAAATAAATGGCTAACTATAAACATAACAGTAATTACACTGTTGTACGAAGATTTTGTCAGCACATCATTAAACATGCTACATACCAGTTATGACATTTAGAACAAAATGTTTAATAAAAGACAGCTATTTTCATTGTTTTTGAAGTGCAATAGTTTATAATAACCACAAGCTTACATAAATAAGCCACTGGAGGCCAACTAGTGTTGGGGCACACAGACAGTGCCCACTCTTGAACTGCAGTTCCCCGTCAGTCGTAGGTTAGAGTTCACTGTTTTAAAAGTTTATGTTCACCTAAAGTTTTTGCTGATACCCAATGTAATGTGGATAAAATCTGGGCTTCTTGTGCATCATATCAATCTGAAAACATCATCTAATGTAAACTGGTTGACGAGTAATAAGTGGGGCTTGATAGATACGGTATTCAACACTTTAGAACCATATGAATGGACACATTTACTTTTTTTAAAAATGCATTTATTTAATTTGTAAAAATTCAATAGCACAAAATTGTGATTACCAGAATTAAACCATTTTGAAGCAAAGTATCAATTCCACTGATTAAGCTTAAAAAGTGGCATATGCAAGCTGTTGTCATGTGTGAGATGATCCACTGATTTTGGCAGCCTTTTTTACCAGCTTACAATGCATATGGGGGGAAAAAACTTCTGAAAAGAATAGTTAATTAACTGGGTAAAAAATAAAGATCATTTAGTGGCTATATTGAGCAAGTTCTGTAAATACACTGCTCACAATTAGGTATTACATAATTCAAAATGAATATGAAGCGATTAAAAGTAGTAGTTGATTTTATTTCATTAAACAAGACCATCGGAAAACTAAATATAAAGTAAAAGAAAGTTGTGCGATTACGCAGCTGAGACGCAAACTCAATTATGGTGATTAAGAAGGAAGTGACATATTTATGGGGGAGAACAGAAGAATGTTAAACTAGATGATTGTACCACACATTGCTCACCCAATCACCCAATGCTGCCAAAACACTCTGACAGGATCAGATTGTCCAGCAGTTATTGTAGGATCCTCTGCCACTCTTGGTATAGCCCACCTTCTACAGGTTGTATTTTGTTCAGATAAAGGAATGCATATCGTTGGTCGCCGGGCATGCAGTTTAACACGATGGGGGCTGATGTGGTATGGTCTTGGTGCATATCCGTCATCCAGTGGCAGCAAGAAAATACAACCCTGTTGCATTGCTGCACCTGCTCCTTCTTGCCCTAGTCTTCTTCATATTGTTCCAGTCTTTTGAAAGTGATTTCACAGTCTGCTAAACACACTTTGGGATATTCCAAGTGCTGTTGCCACTGTTGTCTGTGTTTGAGCAGTTTTAAGATGTTCTATGGCTCTACAAGCTTTGCATTCAGGCAAGTCGAGTTGCAGAGGCATTGGAAGGGCTCGGAAATTGCAGGATGTGCAATTCCAAGATCCAGGAATGCTCAGATGCTCAGCACTTTCCAACACTGTACAGTATAGTGCATTTTCATAAATTAAATAAAAGTTGTTTTTGCATTACATTTGCATTATAGAACAACTATCTTTGACTTGTCGTTTGCGTTTCTGATGCAGTTCTGTAATACAAAAAGATCAAATGCTTCTTTTTTTTACCACTTTGTATTCATTTTTAAATATCGCTTCATATTTGTGAGCAGTGTAGCTATTGTATTCCTTCCTATAATGCTGGACATATGACACACCCTGTTTAACAGAAAGTAATCATTAGGTCTGGCATCTGATTGCCAAAGGAGGAAAAAAACAATCCAAAACAAAAAAAGACTTACCTTATTTTCTGTTTTAATAAGTTCCAAAAGAGATGACTGTTCATATGGGAGGAGCTGTAATAACATAATGCAAAGACAAAATGTTAATAAATCAAAATAATAAAATAGAGTAATCACTGAGCAAGAACACTTGCGTAATCAAATGACTAAGTACTTTCAAAGCTATTGGATCCAGAGTGAAATCCCAAACATCTCCCACTGAGTCGTCCAGGGCTTCTTCAATAGCTTTCAGTTGAGATGTATAGTCTTCTAAGAACTTGCCATAGTTTTTTAGCTGGACTTCTGTGTGAATTTCTAAATCAAATGCAAGAGAGGTAATTTTACACCAAGTGCCAATATAACATTGCAAATTCATTACTTCAGCACGTATACAGCAATAAGCCATTTAACATAAGTGAATTCAGTGAACCTCTAGAATGAGCAGTTAATAGCAAAGGGAAATTAGGTGTTTTCTGTCAATAACAATCAGGTTTAAGATTGCACACTGCTGTATTTAAATAAAAATGATAGATCAGAATCCGACCTTTAAAACATGTTTGTGGACAAAAAGAGCTACAAAAGAGCTTTTTGCTAAAAAGTCGCAAAGCCATCTCTAAAGAGGTTGGACCACAATAATCCACAATCAGATAAATTATGTCCAAATGGTACAATTTCAAGAATTTTATTACTCGGCCGACCAAAAAAGATCTCTTACTTGCCACCACAGACAAAACTATGAATTCTGAAAGACATCATGAAATTTTTATGGACAAAATCAGGATATCTGTTTGTGAACTGAAGTCATTCTACCAAAATATATTTATAGAAGAATGTTATGGAATCTTCAATCTAATAGAAAAATCCCGGGAAAAGTTCATGTGAAGAAATGTGAAGTTGTTCTGTGTGGGGGAAATGGCTAAATTTCTCCATGCTGATGTGCAGTACTCATCTACAGTTACAGAAACATTTACGTAATAACTGAAGGAAAGGTTCACTTAGTTTTGCTACTCAAAGATATGCAATATTTGGTAATTTTCCTCAATAAAGAAATGTAAAGGAACGCGTTTGAAAGGGTATTGATTTTCTTTTGGCTTCAACTGGCCGTGGCTCCGGTGCCTGCCCTGGAGAGAAGCACCTGCTTCTGGTAGTCCCTCAAAAACTACCAAGTATAATATTTGTTTCATTTGGCCAATTTGGTCCTGTTTACTTTCAAGACTTTTTCTAAAAATCTGATGATGTTTTAGGTCATATCCATGTAAAGACATAGTAATTTCAAAAGTTCACAACTTTCAATCAGCACTCTAAATTACACCCCCCCATTATTGGATTCAGGGAAAACTCTTAAAGGCACTTGAGCTTTCATCTATTATGAAATTGTGTCAGTATCAAAAGTATATATATATATATATATATATGCTATAATCATTTACTAAGAATATTGTGTATGTACATATACACACAGCCTTAATTATGTGAAGTTAGAATTCACAATAAAATGTTTTCAAATAACAGAAATGGATTTCCCTTCTTAAGGCAAAACACATGCTATTTATTATGTTACTGCTAACTGCTTTATGTACACCTGTCCCTAGCTGTGCATCAGTAAACAAAATAGGTTAAGCAAATGTTTGTACCACTGACAATGGAAAAAGACAAATTTCACCATCTAGCCTACAGTAACTGGCAACACTTGTAAACAGGCTTAAAAAGTTTTATGTGAAACTCAGCTTTTAATTAATTAAATTATCTCACAATGGAAAATAAAAAAAACATTTTTAATCTTTAATTGAAATATTTTGTAAACAAAATCACAAGTAGCACAGTTATTGGAACATTTGCATTTTTATAATTTATACAAACTCTATTCGCCAATAAAACATCATCATTTTGATCTAGGCACATTTCGGATCGCTGTTCTACTGAAAGTACCAGTGATGACCAATTTTAAGATTCTTGGTCATGGCAGACAGATTTTAGTTTAAAACATTTTAGTACTTGTCTGTTGCTGTGAATTTAACTGTTCAGACTATTATATATAAACAAGACAAAGGTTTGAAGTGGAATTTACAGACTTTCCTGTAACAGGGGTTCAGGTTTTACATATTAGGTCTCATTATAATCTCATCTAATCCTCAAACTCACTTCTTCCATGCACTGCTTACTCCCCACACAGGGTCGCGGGCCAGCCAGTGACCACCCGGAAACTCTGGACTCAAGGGCAAGAACAACCCTAGAAAGGGCACCAATCCATCATAGGGCACACACTAAGAGCCACTTTAGAGACACCAATTAACCTAACACGGTTTTTTTTCTATGAAGCAGCGGTGCTACCCACCGAGCCACCGTGCTGCCCTCAAACTAAATTTTCACCAACAGTAACATCAAAATCACACCATATTCCCCATTAGTGTACTCTTTGGGAAGACTGAAATAACTATTGTGCATTTATATATTTAAAAACGCCACACAATTGTACTCCAACAGACACTAAAATAATATCTCCAATAAAGCGTGTACACATCGGAAACAGGGCACTATCGCGGGGAGGGGCGTAACACTTCTCTGTCAGTTATGGTCATGTGATTTCACTAGACTAAGTGAATTGTGCAGATAACAGGCTACACACATTCCACTGTCACACTATTAAAAGCAATATTTACACACTATAACATCACTGACCACTAAATCCATAACTTAGCAAGCCCAAACACGATGCTCTGTGAGGGGGGTGTCTATAATGTGGCTCCTCATTCCCAACAATCACGAGATGTTTCCTAGCTGCGTCTTACTGTAATGAAAGCAACACACTGAGTCTCGTGACTCTGGGATATTTATAATAATATTGTATTAAATATCCAGTATAATTAAACGGACTTAAAACTCAAACACATTCATAAATACTGTTAGCTTAATGGCTACACTAGCTTTGGTTAGCTAACTCTAGCTGTTTACTGCAAATTGCGCTCTAAAAGCCGCTTGGTTAACTAAAATAAGGTAGCTCTTACTTTGGGATCCGTCATCAAAGCGATCAAATTCCCAGTCAGGTGAAGCGGTGTCCACTGCCATCCTGAAAAACAGCTATAGCAGACAAGAAGAAAAATTGCAGCCACCGCTGCCTAACTGCCACTAGCCGGACAGTGAAAGTAACAGCGATCCTTCCTCTTCTCTTCTCTTCTGCGGTCTGTTATGGCCAAATTGTTTTCCCACCCGTATTCAAACATATGCTGTGCAAGCTTAGGTGACTATTCGAAACAGCACATTCGAAACAAATCCCTGGCTGGCCTAAGCCAGCTACAGTTAGGCCAGACTTTTTTTAATTGCTTGTTCCTTGGATGTCCCTACTTAAGAATATACTGAGGCGGGAGGAAAAAAAAAAAAAAAATCTTTATTTTTCAGCACTTTTCAATTTCTCTAGGACTATGT
>JAUZSU010076638.1:0-20450 GCA_034780255.1 Parotocinclus maculicauda | reverse complement strand
TGTGTGTGTGTGTGTGTGTGCGCGCTATGATGGAATGGCCCCCTGTCTAGGGCAGCTCCTCCCTTGCCCACTGTGTCGACAGCTAGGTGCAGGCTTTAACGTGAACCAAGGATTAAGCGGATAAGAAAATAAGGGAATTAATTAATTTTTTTATGAAAGTTTTAAAGAGTATTTATCTTGAACCAAAAGCCAAATTCCTATCTGCAAAAACATCTCTAATAGCATAAATTAGACATGAAATAAAATGATGTAAATGTTCTGCAGGTGTTTTTCAGTCTGCTAAAATCAGATTTCCTTACACTCCTTTTGAAAGTAAGTTTCTTGTAAAAAATGGTTTGGCTTTGCTGTGCAGGCATCGCCAGAGATGGTCACAAACCAATTTTCGAAATGGATTTACAGATACAGAAACTTCTGTAAACATTTCCTTGCTACTGTTTTAATTTTTTTGTTCTTTTTCAGTTGACTTTACTATTTTTTTTCATAGAATTGTGACCCAGAGAAACTGGTCACAGAAAGTAAGTTTCTGCAGCTGGAGTCTTTACAGGAGCTCATGAAGGTAAGGTATATCCATCTTCAAATGTGTCTGCTTATGCGAGCAATCTGAACTGTCCATATTTTAATTGTATATAATTTCTTTATATGCATATTTTGTTTATTTGATGATGTATTGTGACATGCTACTTTGTGATGCACAAATGTGGCAATTTGCATTAGATATTGACATTGTCATCAATTGCAGTGGTTTTTTTAAATCACGTTATGCTCCCATACTCATTTAAAACTACAAATTTCTTTTCAGTGACTAAAGCAGTCCTAAGATTATTTAAAAAAATTTTATACAAGATAAATACACATTTTTTATTATTTTTCAGAAATAATAGAAATGTTTTCTTTTAGCTAATATATGTACTGTGAAGCTACAATAAACATTTTACATAAATATTTTATTCATGCTTGTAAACCTCTTTTTTGTAATTTATTTTAATTACCTTTAAAAAGGTTTGCTGCATTGTTTATACTTCAGAAGGAATATATAAGAAAACTGAATCAAATTGTGTGCAGCGTGTATTGTTAAATCCCTAATATCCAGGGTTCGAGGGTGTTTAAAATAATGCATTTTTATTCAATTTCTTTTAAATAAATGAACACTCTTTTAAAATGGCTACTTTGGTTTGACTGACTAGTTCTATGTGTATAGAAAGCACATATGCTATGTGCTAGGGCATAGAAAAGTCCACACAAGCAGCAAGATACTGAAATCTATTACTTATATTCAGTTTTGTGGGTTTTATTAATAAACTTAATAACATTATTTCCACAAACCCCATACCAACATGCATATTTAGTAATTTAGCAGATGCCTTTGTCCAGAGCAACTTATGGCTAATAAATCTACACAATGTACAATTTAAGTGTGTGTGGGTTTAAAGCTCTTGCTAAAGGGCCCAACAGTGGCAACTTGGTGGTGTGACTTGAAACCTTGGACGTTTCTGGTCAGTAGTTTAGCATCTTAACTGCTGTACCTCTGAACAGTTCTAGACACTGTGCCAAGTACTGCTATTACGTTTGTTTTATATGTGAAAAGTGACATTCGTTTTTCTAAATGTGTGCAAATGTTGGATACCTGTGTTCCGGGTGGCACGGTGGCTCAGTGGCTAGCACTGTCAGCTCACACCAAGATGGTCTTGGGTTTGATCCAAGGGTGGAGCCACTTGGGTCCTGTCTGTGTGGGTTTACTCTGGGTACTACAGGTTCCTCCCACAGACATGCATTAGGTTAATTGATTTAACTAAAATTAACCCCACCCTGAGTGTATTTGACTAGTTTTGTTAGCTTGAATGTCGATGTTACCTTGCGTCTGTGGTTGAATGGCCTTTGATGCTGAAAAGTGACGATAAAGAGAAGCAACAAACAAGTATACCTGTGTTCCAGGCTTTGATCTCAGTGACTCCTGATGAAGAGACCTATGATGAAGAAGATGCTGCTTTCTGTCTAGAGATGCTTCTGCGTATTGTTCTGGAGAATAGGTGAAGTGATGTCTCGGTTATATAAGAAAGCATTTGCACAGTGTAAAGAACTATCAGATTACCAAGAGATTCATGTTAATGGTTTGGCTCGCAATGCATGAAGTTCCAGCTCAAATGCTGTACTCAGTTTGATGTATTGTTAGTGACTTTTTGCTCTTGTTGGTTTTATTATTTGTGTGCTTACAGGGACCGGGTTTCATGCGTATGGCAGACTGTGCGTGACCATCTGTATCACCTGTGTGTGCATGCTAATGAGAGCTGCTTCCTAGTGGAGAGAGCAGTAGTCGGGCTGCTGCGGCTTGCTATACGCTTGCTGCGCAGAGAAGACATCAGCTCACAGGTTTGTACACAGACTGTTTACATCTGAACTGCAGTTTAACAGACAGATTATGGAGACGCTCTAGTTAGAGCGCGATTACGTTACAGCTTGTTTTTGCTCACTACAAACTGGTGTTTATTTACTTCACATATCCTCAGTTTAAAGTGCAAATAAAAATGCTGTTTTGTGAGGTTTTATGACAAAAAAAAAATAAAATGAGATTTCGAGATTTGAAAAATTGCCTCTTGCCACACTGCTCCCACTCACCATGTTTTTAAGAAGTTGTGCGAGTGTTGCATCATGGGCAATGACCTAAGTGGCCAAGGAAGCGTTCAGTGCTTCTTTAAAATTTGGCCACAGTGAGCTATCAAAGTAGGCAGTATTTAAGGTATTTAAGAATTGGGACAGCCTTCTTGTCAGGAGTGCACATGCTTTGACTTGAAATATAAAAGTAAGAAGCTCACTAGGTTTTGAGACAGAATCAAGGTGTAGGATCAGACATACAATACTTGTATAAATGTATCTAATACAGGGATTGATGACACCAAGTTAAGTATGTACCACTAGACAAACTGTAAAGCAAATACCTTTGGAATGTTCCATGTACAATATTACAAAGAACCAAATGCTGTACAGCAATGTACATGAATAATATTTATAACTCACAATCATTTCGTGACCCATTTGTCATGATGCATTGTAGTATCCTGAATTCCTTTCCAATACCCACCCCTAATGGTCAACAGTACAGTGTGATTACCTGAGGTTCTATGTTTCCGCAGGTCCTTCTGTCTCTGCGTTTGTTGTTGATGATGAAGCCTCACGTGCTGTCCAGAGTGAGTCGCGAGGTGGCCTATGGCCTACATGAGCTTCTTAAAACCAATGCTGCCAACATCCACTGCACTGATGACTGGTACACTCTCTTCACTCTGCTGGAGTGCATTGGGGCTGGAGTCAAACCACCAGCCGCGCTGCAGGTCACCAGCACCAGCCCAGACAGTGATACAGGTAAAACTCTGCACTGCTAGAATATTGTACTTTATGCAGTATATACTTCAGCTCACAGCATTGATAAAAAAAAATAGTTTTGGTGTGGTGCGTTGACAAATACATTTTAAATGCAATGTTCTCCAGGTGCTCAGTCTGACAGTGAAGTGAGTTCATACCACCAGAGTGAAGCCACTCCTGACCGTGGTTATACCTCCGATTCTGAGGTCTATACTGAACATGGGAAGTCTAGAATACCTCGCTCTTCTACTGATGTTGATGTGGGATGGCTAGTGGTAAGTACAGAAAAAACATTACATAATATAGGCATTAATGCTTACATTTAGTATCGGGTTCTTTTGTTTTGTATTGTAATTTGACCTAAAGTGACACATGCAAAAGAAAAAAAGTTTCATAACTAATACAAATAATAATAACTGAACTTTACAGCAAATGTAAATGTAGTCTACAAACTGGGATTTCCTGGACTGAATCTGAAGAAAATTCCTGTAATATGGGTGCATGTTTAAGTTGTCAGTAAATTGCTTTTGGGAATTTTGTGCTAATTATTGTTTTTTTTTTTTTCTTTTTTTTTTTCTAAGCAACTGTCAGATAAATACTGAGCATAAGTAGACTTCCTCAAAATTAAACAAACGTTAATAATGTACTAAATACAATAAGGTTTGCCTACGTGCCTTACAACATTGCAGTTGCTTTTACCCTACTTGAGTGAAATTTACCGTAGCTTCGAAATTATTGTCCAAATAATTCCAGTTTGGTTTAGGAATCCATGATCTTGATCATTTGTGGCTTTCTACAGCACTTGGCTATAAGAAGGCCAAATTCATATATAGTAATCTGTCAACTCTAGGAAAAATTAGGGAATATGTAAATGAAATCAGATGAAGCAATGTTAACCTTTCTTAATCAGGATGTGGATGTTAAAGTATAGCTACATGGCTGAAAAGATGTACAATGTGTTTAATCTTTGTCTGTCAGTATTTCTGAAGGTGACTGCTAATTAAGTTGTAGAAACTAAATGGGCTTTTGTGTATATATTGGGGCTATAAAACTCAATATAAATATTTTAATAAAGCTCTTTAAAAAGAAAGACAATCTGCTTTGATGTTTTTGCATTTCTGGTTTTATTTTGTATGTCATTATTTGAACCTACACTTTTAACGATTACAACTGGAGCTGGCTGTAAATGTGTTCTGTACGTGTGCATTGACAGGTTGGTAAAGATGATCTGGATGGAAATAAGGCATCGATAACTACAGTTTCGAAGTCTCTGACTCCTCTCATTAACCAGTACAGTTTAACCTTGGGCCAAGACATGGGCCTGCATGATACCAAGTCCCTCATCAAGTGCGTCGAGTCTCTTTCTTTTATTGTACGGGACGCTGCACATGTCACACCGGAGAACTTTGAGCTCTGTGTAAAAGCCATTCGTGTCTTTGTGGAAGCCAGTCTTAATGGAGGTTGGTGTATTTTCACAATACATGATTTTCATTTGAAACTTGGTGACAAAACAGCAAAAAAAAAAAAGGGGGAGGAGGGGGTCATTACAGTTCTTTAAGAGAGACTCCTAATGCTTTTCTTTTCCAATGAGTGTAATTGTGTCTCGCTAAAAACCTTTTTACTATCCACTACATCCGACAACTAACAGTTTTTGTTCATTGCTTCCTTTATTGTTCATGTATGCTTTATAATGTGGCACCAAATAATCACACATAATTACGATTAACTGTATATTTTCAAGAACCCTTCCATCACCCTCTCTATAGCACAAATACAAAATTCGAACATAACAAAAAAGCAGTTTGTACAGTAATAAAGCAGCCTTTATAAATGTGACCTTTTTTGCAGTAATGCTGACAAATTGTAAAATACTTCTTTTGTCAGCAATTTTAATGCAGCTAAAACAAGCCGGTATAGATCTAGAACTACCAAGTTCTGTTGGTTTCTGCCTGGGCTAGTTCTTGTTTTTAAATGTGGAATGGAAAATGCCTTTAAGCAGTTGATGCTTCGGGGGATTTGGCATCCTTCTTTAAGGGAAATCTCAATGGGAATTGAACACACTATAATTACAAACTTCTGCTATCTTTCTGAACTGACATCATAATTCTGTATCCTCTGGTTTTATTTAAACAAACCACTATGGCAAGCTGACTATGAGCACATCGACTCCTTTTTAGACCTCATATGTGCAGATTGACTCCTTTGGGATTAAGGGAGTCTTAGTGTTGGTCGGTTCCACAGCGTTGTAATTGGATGTGTCAGTCTGGAAGTTCTTTGGTGGGGTGTCTTAAGCTGTACTCTTAGGGTGAGTCATTTAACTCGGGGCAATCTAGCGGCATGACTTGTATGCCCTCACTCTGTTTATCCTTCACCCTCTCTATCCAGCCATCTTCAGCAGGCTTAGTTAAGACATTCAGCACTTTTTGACTTCACCATTAGACATTGGGTTTTCATTCATCGGAAGGCTCTGTGCACTTTTGTAGATACCTGCTGTCAACAGGACTTTACAAGCTCACTATAAAGGCAACTTGATCAAAGCAACTTTGAACAGTACCATAGCAAATGGGAGCACTGCCACAAAAAGGCAATAGTTTTTCTTTGTACAAATAGAACGAAAAAAATATTTTGATGATGTTTTCAAGGAAACCATGTTACTGCTGAAATATTTGACTGTTGAAAGATTAAAAATGAGGTAACGCTATCTCAGGTTATCAAAAAAAGGCAGGTATGAGTAGTAAAAAACATGGTTTTATGGTTTGCTTAAATGTTCTGTTCACACTCTTCGTCTGAATTTCTCTAGGTTATCGTACACATGAGAAAAAAAAAAGCCATAAGTATGACTCGAAAGCTAGCCGAATGCGGAAGAAACCTAGGGAAAAGGAAGGAGTTTCCCGACGGGCCAAACCGACCAGTCAGCGGCTGTCCCGTTCCCATAGTGACGATGAGGAGGATGAAGGGGTGCCAGCCAGCTACCATACGGTGTCTTTACAGGTTAGTCAGGACGTAAGTACCGCAGCCCTTTCCCTTCTTCCTCTATCGTCAATCATCATGCCTGCCGCTGGGTCTCTGTGGTGGGCTTTTAAATTCCCAACAGCTACATTTTCCCCATAGTATCTCTATTCATGGGTTCACTCACTGATGCACCTTCTTCTCAATCTTAACTATAATATAATCCTTAATATACTTAAATGTTTTTAGTGCCTTTATTCCTATAACTTAATATATTCTATTCCAAATGATTTGTTATATATCCTGGAATATTATGCACTTCTTTAATAAGTAGCTGAAATAATAATATAAAAAGTAGTCTGCGTTAGCAGAATACCCTGCTGCATTTAATTTGTACTGTAATTTTTTTTATTATTCCTAATGACTATGGACTGGAAATACTAGGCTGCACTTTGCACTTCCACCTCATGTTACCTATTGCTTTGAATTGGCAGCCATATGCCATTTGTAATCCACAATTTTTACTCCATCCCATTCGTTTTGTTTAGTCTTGTTTTTTGGTTACATTTTGTTGTAGAAATTCAGTTAGTTATGTGGGCTGCTGTGTGGTTAAAGCAATCTTTCTCCTGTAGTTGTTGGATCTCATGCACACGCTGCACACACGGGCAGCCAGTATCTACAGCTCTTGGGCAGAAGAACAGCGCCATCTAGAGACCGGTGTGAAGAAAATTGAAGCTGACTCTCAGACACTCTGGTCTGGCTGCTGGTGTCCTTTACTTCAAGGTCAGGCATAAAATAATTTTACATATCCTGGAACTGAGAGGCTTTACTTGTTTTCTGAATGAGCCAGGCTCTTTGGAAACACAGCTATATGGAAGTCTTTATTGGATCAGTCTGATTTTTGAAACCTTCCTATTTTCAGTGCTGACATGAATTAATCATGGCTGTTCAAACAACATACAGTGGAACCTCGATTATCATTTGTCCTAGTCATCATACAATTCGGTTGTCATCGGCTTTCTCCTGTGACATTTTGTCCCAGTTATTGTTCATCCGCCTGGTTTTCATCGATGCCCACCTTACTCACCGCTAATTGCATGAAAACAAAGCATACACCCATGCATAATGTTTGTACTGTCTCGGTAAGAGACCCTCAAACAGCATGCACAGGCTCGCTGTTGCACTGTGTAGTAACAGAGAGCGTTGTGCTGAACTAGAAAAGACAAGATCACTAGCTGATTTACTTTAGTTATCCATTTTATTTCTGCAACAAACACCTGCAAATTTTGGTTCTTAAGGTTATGTATGAACATCTACAAAAGCTATAAAAGCAAGTTTATTACAGTCATTGCATTAAATAAACTGATTACTGAAGTATCCACCAACATGAGTCTCCATCTGTTCCACTTGCTCATATTTCAATTGCTAAAGCTCACCGCTGTCCACCACACATGTCATTCATTATGGCTTTGTTTCTCGTTGTGTGAGCATCACCCAGCGTGTTCATTCAAAACATTTCCATAGTTTTTTTGTGCTTGTTTATTGAGTGCAAGTGCTAAATGGCTTTAGTTATCATTCGTTTCGGTTATCGTCAGGAACGTTCGAACAGATTAATGATGAAAACCGAGGTTCCACTGTATCGAACTATGACCTGTTCTGTTCCTTTGAACCAAACATAAGACCTTTGTCTTGCAGTAAAAAGCAGATTTCACCTCAGAATGACCTCACATTTCTATTAGAATGGGAGTTCATGTACTACAACCTTACTTGGTATAAAAATTCAAAACCTTGATTGCATACATAGGGTGGATTTAAAATTGTATGCTATGTATACACTACTTGTGAAAAGGTTTAAAACACCTCTATTCTGTACGTTTAAATACTGTTTAAGCTGATTCTCACATGAACGCCCCCACACTCTCTCTCTCACACACACACACACACATTCGCTCACTCACACTGGGATTCTTTAGAGACACCAGATGACACATGTGCAAAGAAATCAAACTAGGGAGCTGTGGCACTGTGAGGTGAGTGTGCTAACCACATGTGCTGCTCCAATTCAGTTTTGTTAGAAAAAACAATTGAGACATTTAACATCTCTAAATATTAGTAATATGGGGTGTTCTGCAGAATGGACTGGTAATAAATGTACAGTGGTGAACCTTTTTAGAAATTCCAGTTTTTCAGAATAATTTACCTAAAACATCGTCACAGTTTCACACAAGTTCTAACGGTGAATAAAGAAAATTGTTAGACGTATGCGACGAAATGATCTAATAGTTGAGAATCCAATCTTGGTCACTTGTTTATTGAGAAAATTATCCAGTACCACATTTGTGTGAGTGGCAGCTATTTGTACTTTTTGTGACCCTCTTGTTCAGTAGTAACTGAAACTTAATGTTCCAGGTAACTGTTGGCGTCCTACACATTAGCTTGTTTTTTTTTTTTAAGCAAATTCCTCCATACAGAACAGCTCCAACCTTGATGCCCACGTTTTTTTCTTACATGAACTGCTTACACAGTATTTCTATTGGATGAAGGTCCATAAGCCATTAAGCCACGTTATTTTAAGATTCAATTAATGAACAAATGTCCTGGCCTTTTCCTTCAGAATTTGCAACTATAATTCAGAACTCCTCATTTCACCAATGGTGGCAAGATGTGAACAATGTACATCTTGAACATTAGCCAATATAATGGAAGTCTTTAGTTGCTTAGAAGTCACCCTGGGTTCCCTTTGAGCTTACTGCACACCGCGGTGTGATCCATGTTGACTGAATGAGTTATCAACGGTCTTGAAATTCCTCGATTTGTACATAGTCCTTCTGACTGTAGATGGGTGGGATCCAAACTTTTTAGTCACGGTTCTGTAACATTTTACAGCCTGATAAGCATCAACAAGTCTTCTGAGGTCCAGAGAGGGATTCTTTGTACATGCCATGATACATTTGCACAAACATGTTGTGAAGATGGCACTCTAATTTCACCTTCAAATGAATTACTAATCTTCTCACATACTTTTGCCACTCACAGAAATGTAAAATTAGGTCATTTTCCTTAATAAATAAAATAAGTATCATATTTTAGAGTTCACAAACAACTATAAAGCACTGTATACAGTTACATGTAGTAATGTAGCAGATTCTGGTATCCATAGTGACTTATGCACTGATGCAATCAGTTCAAACAAAGCAGTTGTAGTTTAAGGAACTTGGAAAAGTGCCAAACATTGTCAGTTTGGCAGTGTGGGATTTGTGTGACCTGGTGAGACCTTCACTTATGACTCAATTTATACAGTTGGAAGGTAGTAATAACCTCACAGGTTGCTGTACTGCACTTGCCTTGATATTAAGAGTTGAAGGTTCTAAGTTAAAACTGTTTACCAGAGTCTTGGCTATTAGGATTATTGTCCCTTACCTGGCTTTACCACCTATAAAGTTGCATCAGTTTTAGTTAATCAGTAAATTTAATTCAGTTATTCAATCTGTACATAAAACCACTGTTCAGCAGCACCTGGTTCTTTGATATAGAATAGAGTTTCAGCATGCTAAGGGTCAACATTATCTTCCATACAGTACAAGCAAATTTAGAAATAAATACTTAAATTATCAAAATAATGCAAACAAATAACTTGCGGCTGAACAGTTTTATCAAACAAAGCAGCAATTATTTGTCAGCCTTGTCAGTATAATCGAATAATCTAAAAAATCAGTATACTAAATAATCTGCATTATTACAGTTCATTACTCTACCTCATAAATCCTAAAACTTACAGAAGTTTAATAAATAAAATGCTGCTGACCACTCAATGCTTACTTAAAAATATTTTGTTGTGAATCTCTGTAGAGATAAACACTAATAAGCTGTGATGTGTCAAGGACTTGGAGAAACTGTCTGATTGTTTGACATAAAAATTAGTATAGTACTCAGTATAATGAAACATCAACATGCTGATAGTTTATAAATAACTTTGACCTTTTCTGAAGTCCCAGGGTGTAAACCTTACTAAAGTACAGTTTGTAGGACACATGTTAACTAAAGCAATATATTTGTTATCCCATAGATACCTAAAATATGTACTACATGGGTTCTGAATGTGTTTAAGGGTATGCTGAATATATGTATTTCAGCAGGGTCCTATGAATAAACTACTGATTACACAATACATTTAATTATCTGGTGGTCACTGTGTTTTATATCTATATATAATATTGGCCACTGTGTTGGTAATGATCACATATTCGGCACTTTACTGTAACTTGCTCCCTTGTGCAATGGGATATGCAAACGTCATTCTGAACACAGAAATAAGTTCACCTCCACTGTAAGCATACTAAATGACTCCAGCGACCCCTACAGGTATGGCTTGGCTGTGCTGTGACGCACGGAGGCAGGTCCGGATGCAAGCTTTAACATACCTCCAGAGGGCGCTGCTTGTACATGATCTGCAAACGCTGGACGCCGTGGAATGGGAATCCTGCTTCAACAAGGTGAGACAATCCCATGTGATGAGCTAATTAAATACAAGTTAAACACAGAGGAGGTCATGCTGACACAAGTCTAAACCTCTTTTATCTCAGGTTTTGTTTCCACTGCTGACTAAGCTCTTAGATAATATCAGCCCTGCAGATGTTGGGGGTATGGAAGAGACAAGGATGAGGGCCTGCACATTACTCTCCAAGGTATAATTGATATTTTTGATGACTTGTACATTAAATACACTTTTTTTTTGTTTATGCTTTCTTGAGTACCTGATTTTAGTTGACCTTTTCTTGATTACCATGTAGGCATTTAGATGCTGCAGCTAAAATAAACTACTCGCAAAAATTAAGGGATATTTCAGTTTGAAAAATCTTTGTGAGCAGTGTGTATGTATGTATGTATGTATGCACACTGCTCACAAAAATTTGGGGATTTTTCAAATTGAAATATATATGTGTATATATAAGAGCTAAAGGACTGCAAATGTTACACATTTGTGTACAAACTGGAAATTCTTACATCCTTTACATCCTTTAGGTGTTTCTCCAACATCTTTCACCCCTGCTTTCTTTGCCTACGTTTGCTGCTCTCTGGCTCACCATCCTCGACTTCATGGACAAATATATGCATGCTGGTTCCATTGACCTTCTGGTGAGAAAGCCAGCCTCTTAATATTAGTAGTAAAAGTTTGTGATGTACTAGAAAATAAGATTTTACTTCTTTGGATCTGTACTTAAAATACTTTTATTTCATATTCTATGAACTTGCACTAGAAAATGAACTTCAGATTAACAATGTTTTTTAAACAGTTAAGTGCCAATGATTTTTTTTAGAGACTATTAGTTTAGTCTCCTCTCTCCATTTTGGTAACAACTCATAAAAACGGGTATCTTTCATGGTCAAGTAACAAAAATGTGAATATTAACAACAGAAAAATGTTTGTATTCATTAATTTTGATACTGATTATTTATAAGCTCTAAACAATTAAAGGACTAGATTGTTAGAAAACTTTATAATAGAAATTAGAAATTTCTATAATAAGATGTTGTTGGGTTTTTTTTTCTTCTTTTTTTGTTCTTTTTTTCTTAAGTGGTTATAGGGCTTTTAATGCTATATGTTAATATGTAGGTGTTCCTTCCCATAGTGAATAGTGAAACTGCTAAAGTTGCACCTGTACTGTAAAGTGGCAACAACCAGTCATATTATCTAAAAAAGAAATTAAAATGTGTATGGTACAGCCATACATGAAAAATGAAAGTTTATGAGGTTGTCAGGAATAGTTACAAAACAAACAAGTCCTAGATTTTATCCTGCTCAGTGTTGCCTCTTCGTTTCAAAGATTAAATACTCTACCTGGATTGTCTTAATCAATCCATAATCGCTGCCATTGGTTGCATATTTATTGTGCTGCGATAACTTCCATTGATTCCCAAAGTCTGGAAATTGCCTATTATTTCAGATCACTGAATTCTTCGTGCATTGTGCTGAATCAAACAAACTAAGCACTCCTTTAACTGTGTTGTATAGTTGGAGGCAATCCCTGAGTCTTTGAAAAACATGCTGTTGGTGATGGACACAGCTGGAATCTTTCACAGCGCTGACTCGAGGACAGGTTACTCAGCCCTGTGGGAGATCACCTGGGAGAGGATTGACTGCTTCCTGCCTCGTCTCAGAGAGGAGCTCTTTAAACAAGCGGTCATGCCTGGTAATTCAACATCATTAACCAAATTCATGCTTATCAGAGCGCTTTGTCCTGCTTGTAAGTGTTTTTATTACCCAATTTTACCAATTGTACCTGTCATATTTTCAGAACCTGTCCCTGTGGAGCCTACTCCTTCTTCTGTATCTGCACCTTCCCCTTCTGTGCCATGCTCCTCACCGGTGCCAGTTGTCCCTACAGAGCCAAAGACCCCAAGCAGACCCGCATCACCCCAGGACATGCCAACACCCAGTGCCAATGGTGAGCTTGAGGAGTCGCTATTGCATTTTTAGGCAAATTGCCATACTATAGTACAGCCAGTGAAGCTTAACTTACCTTGAAGGTTTGCAAGATTCACATCTCTTAAATTCACATTTTGTTCTTTTCAATTCTTTCAGGAAGTGAAAGATCATCTCCAGTGCCCTGCTCCACCCCTCCTATGCCCACATCAATGAAGAATTCCTCAGAGTCCCAGACTCATCTCAGCCAGTCTCCTCTAATACTGCAGCCACTTGCTTCACCACTACAAGTGGGCATCCCTCCGATGTCCTTGCCAATCATTCTAAATCCCGCCCTTATAGAGGCCACATCACCCGTACCTCTGATTCCAGCACCTCGGCCCACTGAACCCGCCGACATGTCAGAGGTTAAATAAAACACCCAGGTTAAATCCTGAGCATCTAGAAAGAGGCAGTGGAGAAATGGAGAGGCTGCTGATTTCTCTCTGCATGAATGTGCTCGTACACGCCTCGCGGTCAGCACAAACAAATAATATTATAAAGATCAGGACCTGAAAATGAAGAGCTAATGAGAGAGACGCTAGAATCGACAAGCTCTTGCCACCCGACAAATGCTCCTTCCCCACCCTCCACATAACCATGTCCACATTAATATATGCCACCTCAGTCCTTTGTGTCCTTCGTTCATCAAGTTTGAACAGTTATTTATTCAGGTTAAGAATGCAACACTGGAAGGACAGAGCTACAATGATGGGAACAGGTTGATGCTGATTTGAGATTACATTTTCTACCTGTCTGTTGCAGATGTAATATCTTGATACTCTTGAAATGTACTGGAACAGAATTACATATACTGTAACTTATTTGGTTTAGCTTCAGCATGACTATACGTTATAGGACCTTATTTCTAGCGTGTACGGATTGCACTGTGTCAGGAAAGAAATGGCTTTATCGTTCACTCCACACCTGTCAAGTAAAATGAAAAGAAATAAACTCATACTTATTGGTTATTTAGGTTATAGTCGTTATGTGGTCTACATGGACCATGATATTGAAATTTCAGAAAGATTTGCCTTGCATTTCAGGATTTGGAAAATAATTTTCATGTCCAGCCCAGAGTCTGCATGCGGTGTAAATCAGCAAACACCTTAAAAACATCTTTAAAACATTCCAGACTGCTTTCTAAGTCAGACCTGTTTGATGGTCTAAATGGCAGAATGTGCTGTCAGCACAAATCTGCATGTCGAGTTTTAGCCTACTTTGTTTTTAGTCCTCAAGATTATGTGAACTGAGTACAGTATTGGAGTCACTGTGCATTAGTTGCTGTCTCTTGGTTGTGTATTTCTGTGTTTATCAGTGGCTGGTTTGTGCTCGACAGCCACTTTTCTTTAAATCTTGGCAAAGAAAATGCCCCGTATAAATTCTTATGTAAATCAGAAATATTCTGAGGCAAAATGTAATAAATCGGTTGAGGGATTTCCCATTATTTTACTCGTCCCAAAGAAAACGTATGTATGGGTTGTTCCGTGATAGAGATTTGCTGACTGGTCTCTTGTCAGCTTGTGAGAACAAAAGGCCCTAGTGTTCCTGTCTGACTACAGCTCAAAGGTTGCTCTAAGAACATAAGCTGTTATATTCTTACCTTGCTTTAATGATTGGTCCTGTTCACAGATAAGCATTCTGTTGCAATGCGAGATAAAAAACCAAAGTGTAAGGTTCATTTATAGTACAGATACACTCACTGATCACTTTATTAGGTACACCTTATTTCTTCCACTGTGTAGATTTATAATTACAGACTGTGATCAGGTACTATTTGGGTGGTGGATCATTCTCAGCACTGTAGTGACACTGATGTGCTGTTGTGAGTGGATTAGACACAGCAGTGCTGCTGGAGTGTTAACTCACTGTGCAATTTATTAGACAGATCTACCTTATTACTTGTAGAATTAGATTCAGAGACCGTAGCTTCTCGAATCCTTCAACAGCACTCGCAGGATGTTGGTGGCTGGACACATTTGGCTGGGGGAACTATTTTCAGTGGCACTGAGGTTTATTAAAACAGCAGCACTGCGTCTATGTCTGATCCACTCATATCAGCACAACACACACTTATACATCACCACCACCACATCAGTGTCACTGCGGTGCTGAGAATGATGCACCACCCAAGTAGTACCTGATTTTTGCTTTTTCTTTTTTGGGTCCTGACAATTAGTGAGCTGAATAAAGGGGACGAACAAAGTGTGTGAAGAAACAGATGAACTACAGTCTGTAATTGTAGAACTACAAAGTGCTTCTATATGGTATGTTGAACAGTAAGTGTAGAAACAAGGTGTAGCTAATAAAGTAAGTAGTGGCTGTATATTGATATGGTGAGCTCCTTATGCATGTACTTCACCTGTCCATGTGGGTTTGCTTGTGTTGGGTTAATTAAATTAATTGCTCTAAATTGCCCCCAGTCTGTGTGTCTAAACATCGTTACGATCTTTGCCGAGTTATGAATTGCCACTGATCCTGATGTGACGTTAAATAAATGAACAAAAACCAACACCTGAGAAGATGCTATTAAATAATTAGTTTTAATCATTGAACCACAATCCTACTCGCTTGTATTAGTCACAGCCATACCAATGAGCATCCAGAGTGCCAGAGGCTTGGACCTGTTCCCCTTGAGTAAAGTAACATATGATCTTTTATTGCATTTTAGATGAATCTGCAACTAATTCTCCAGTCATCAGAATTTACAAATGTGTATATATATATATGAATAAAATGTACTTTTTACAATCTAATAAATATATGGTAAACTATACTGATTGTGTTGTGGTTAATGTATTAGAAACACATACATTGCACACAAAAATATTTCCTAATTTTTGTGAGCAGTGTACTTAAGGTGCCCCAGTTGAGGTTTTTGTGAGGCATGAACTGAAAACTGTACTGAAAGTTGTGTAGACATAATTTCCTGTCCTTCCTTGTGGCACTTCAAGCAGACCTGTGCCTTTTTTGTCCTGTTGTACTATTTCCTTTATCGCCATCATATTTGTTTAAATGTTCTTAAGTGGTCGAGGGTGCAGGCTTTTACTATGGGGTTTAATTCTAAATTTAATATAACTGTTAAATCAAAATAAACTGATTCACGTTACAGAGAAACGACTTTTCCATCAGCTAGCGAAACGGCTGCAGACAAGAGTTTGACATACAGTGTAAAACATCTGTTTTTTTTTTTTTATTTCAAATCAGAATGAGAAACACTTCCCTTAATAAACTAACTGTATCAGAAACTACGCATGAAAATCTAGCTGAAAAACATTGACCAAAAGACTGTACAACATGAAATGGTAAAACAAGCGCCGTCTAAGAATAAAAATGGATCAGATGAACTTCAGGTATCAGGGTAACATAAATGCATACAGTACTCCACTCACAAACATAAACCTTTTTTTATACACTTTCGGAATCTTTTCTGAAATACAAATTATCTACAACATGATCACACGATACAGCAGCTGGAAACCCAGCCGAAATCTTTTGGTTAGCCTGGGTGCTAATGCCTGCCCGTTCAGCTTTACGTAACAAAAAGAAAGGGCGTGGCACACAGAACTCGCCTGAATAAACAGGCTAGCATCCAGGCTATGCAACCTACCAACAAACAGGAACAACTTCAGCATCATCACTTGCCTTTCATCTTGGCCATTTCCTGCAAATATATTCCAATGCTCTCACTGTCAAACAGCACAAAGTAAATGTTCTTCAGTGACGATGTGGTCGCTGAAACAAAATGGTTTGCTATGGCCTTCAGTATCAGCTGAGCAGCAGTTTGCTTTGGGAAACCATTCCTGAAAAGACAATCAAATGCATGAGGTGAATAAAAATGTGTACTATTGTAAAATGTAGTCACAGCAAGCTGTGCTATCCCACATTTCCTAGTGTAGAATAAATACAGCAGTTATAAGGTTAACGCTCAAAGGGCTGGCTGGTTTAACCTTAGGTTGATGTAAGGAACAAGTATTAAAGAACAACCTGCTGAAGTTTAAACTGAGAATCCGAATCGGGGATAAAGGTGATTTTAAGTCACGTTGTAGCATGGTTGTCAGGTTTGAGTATTTTGTAAACAGCTGGTATACTGGGATTTTCACACACAGCCACCTCTAGGGTTTGGCTATTATGACCTGAAAAATGTAGAAAACATCCAGTGAGTGGCAGTTCTGAGAAGAATGGTCGGACCTGTTCACACTCAAAGAAAGACACCAGTAACTCAAACAACCACCTCTTACCACAGAGGTATGCAGAAGAAAATGTCTGAACCCACACCAGGTGGCACTCCTGTCAGCCAAGATCAGACAACTAAGGCTACAATTTGTCCAGGCTCACCAAAAGTTTTACAACTTAAGACTGGAAAACATTCTGCTGTGACATTTGGAAGTTAGGGTCAGAATTTGGCATAACCTACATGAAAGCACGGATTCATCCTGCCTTGTATCAACGGTTCAGGCTGCTGCAGGTGGGATAATGGGATGGTGCAATGGAAATGGTGGATTTGGGGTTTTTCTTGGTACACTTTGGGCCCATTAATACCAACTGAGCATTGTGTAACTACCACAGCCTTCCAAAAAATGTCCATTCTTTTTATGACTATAGAGTACCCATCTTATGATGTCTACCTCCAGCAGGACAGCATGTCATGTCCTAGATTTCATATAATCTCAAACTGGTTTCTTGAATAAGACAATGAGTTCACTGTACTCAAATGGCCTCCCCAGTCACCAGATCTTAATTCAGTAGAGCAACTTTGGGATGTGGTGAAACGGGAAGATTCACATCATGGATGTACAGCCAACATATGCGGCAACTGTGTGATGCTTTCATGTCAATATGGACCAACATCTCAGAGGAATGTTTCCTTCGCCTTGATGCATCTATGCTGTGAAGAAATATGGTAGTTCTGAAAGCAAAAGTGGGCCAAACTCAATTCTAACAAATGGTATCTACTACAGTGGCCAATCCAACGTTGTTCCAAGAATGTGTGTTTCGTTTTTGTTACTAAACCATTTCACTCTATTCAACTCACTCACATTCCATACCCACTTCAGGGCCAATTCAGGGCAGTGGCTTAACCTCCATAATAACAATGTCTTAACCAACCCTAGACAGGGTGCCAGTCCATAGCAGCGCGCACACACACACACACACACACACACAAGCACACACACAATACCTCTCACTGGGACACCAACTGCCAATTAGCCTAACACATGTTTCTGGAATGTGAAAGCAAACCTACGCAGATGTGGGGTGGCCATGCAAACTCCACATACGCAGTGAATGGGACTCAAAGTCAGGCTACCATGAGGCGACCATGCTACCACTTGTATTTAGCATTGACTTTGACTGTATTATGTGCCTGCATATCCTAGAGGTCAGTGTCTCAGCTGCTCTCAAAGGTACCACGACTAAGAAAAAAGGGGGTTTGCGATTGCTGCACCAAGGCTATGGAATGCTCTACCATGCTTTTATTGCATGCTTCATCTGTGGCTGTTTTTAAAGGTAAATTAAAACCCTATTATTATAGATTAACATTTTATTAATTGTTGTTTCTATGAGTTGTTGTCGCTGGAATGTGTACTGCTGGGTTATACTTTGTCTTCGCACGTAGTTCTGTAGTTGTAGTATGTTGTTCTGTTTTAATTTTTTTTAATTGTGTAGCGTTTTGGTTTTTAAAATATTTTACTTTAAGTACTTACTTATTAAGTAAATCAGCTTGTGACTGCTACTTGTAGTAGTAATACTGTATTAATAACAGTGCTACTACCAGCAATCAGTAATTCTCCCGTATCACTGTATTTTGCAGACATCGCTGGAAGTAGGTGGGAGGTTTTATATATACAGGCATTAGATCCTGTTATCCAAACATTCCCTATTCTAACTGTTTACTGTATTAAGGAACACTTGGATGGCAGGGTTTGTGTTTATATATTCCAGTGCTGTATTTAATGACGTGAATGCCTGTGGCATTAAATAAATATTGTAAATATTGTGGCATTAAAAAATATGCAATGCCCAAAGACATGCATATTAGGTTAATTGGTGTTTCTAAAGTGGCCTGAGTGTGTGTGCCCTGCACTTTAGCATATAAGGAGAGCCCTATTGAATTACTACTATTATTATCGTTATTATTACCAGAATTAGTAGGGATATTAATAGTAAACAAAACAATAAATACAAATCTTCTGATTGATTCCCCATGCTTTACCTTCCAGCAGGCAGGGAAGGGAAGGCGACAGATTTGAGCTTCTTCTCCTCTGCAGCAGAAAGGCAGTTCTTCACTGTCCTCTCCAGCTGATCCTCACACTTCTCAGAGCCCCACTGAGGGACGTTGCAGTGGATGATGAAACGTGCTGCCATCCCACTGGCCTGGCTGACTGCGACTGTGATGCAAAAAGAAAACGGTCAGCGTTTACAGCAGGGTGGATGATGAAACAATAGATAGGTACCTAAAATAAAAATCAAAATAGATATAATAGACAGAACAGTTACATAGTCTCTTCAAGGTTAGACAATGAAAGTCTTACCTGATGCCACATCCAAAGGGGCTTGTGCTTTTCTCAGTTCTTTTACAGCTTCCAGGAAGTCTTTACCGCCAGCTTTCTCCAGGGCATTACCTGTGCCATGAAGACAAAATTGGATAATGCTGACAAAACATTTACCAATCACTGTAATACTGATTCATTGCAAAAATCAATATTATAAAGTCAACATTACCACATTCTATTCTTACCAACTCCATCTTTCAGATCAATCTCTGCATTTGTGGGATTGATAATTGCCTCGACTTTGATCGTTCCAATTTTGCTGATGTCACTCTCTGTAAGAGACAGCTGGTACAGACAATAAGCCACATTAGCATTGGTTACCAGTATATTCATATTTTGTCATGCTTGTCCTATATTACAACATTTGAGAAACACTGAGTAATAACATGACTGAGTCAAAATCTAGATGTCAAAAGCACACCTTTTGTCCAAGAAACAAACTCTTTGCTGATAGAACAGTGAATCCTTCTCCTGGTCCATCCTCCAGTGTCGAGCTGTTGAATCCATCTTTGTCATTCTCTGCATTCTTCTGCATCAACATGGGCAAAAAGAAAAAAAAAGGTTTGTGTTCTTCATAACACATATAGACATGGTAATGTGTTGAACAGGTTTTTGTATTTGGGGTCGTTGTGAGTATGCAAAAATTTTATCTATTTACATCAAGTCAATGTGGAACTTGTTGCTTACACAGACTTGATACATCGTGTATAGTCTTTACAGGCACTGGCAGTGAGTTCTTTGTTTAGTGTATTGTAGAAAGTGTGTCTAAAGATGGGGCTCAGCCATTTAGACAGCATATTGCCCAGCACATGAAAATAACATGACTCAATCAGTGGGGTCAATGGAAGGCTTTCACATATACAGTCAAATCCGGTTAATTGGACCATTGGTTAATGGGACACGCCGCTTATTTGGACCAAATCCTAAAGTACCGAAACAAATCCTATTAAATACGCTTATTTGGACCAAAATTCTGCTTAATCGGGCCAAAGAACATGTACAGTATGTAATATCCGTGAAGAAACTCTTCGTCTCTGGCATCACTACCCAAAAAACTCCTGAGTTTCTCCCCAGCCCTCTACTGCCACCTACAGGTCTTTGCCTAACATTTCCATTTACTACAAAAA
>JAUZSU010076529.1:0-20452 GCA_034780255.1 Parotocinclus maculicauda | reverse complement strand
TACAGTATTATGCTTCGCATGCTGAGTACCTATACATTGTGTTGTAGATCGTTTTGAAAAACTTGTTTGCAAATTTAGTTCGTAAGCAACAGTAGTTCTTGTTTGTACGTTCGCTATACATGTATATTGCACAATAAAGGTTTAATAAAAATTTTATATGTTACATAGCACGTCCCATCTTGTAACATAGGGCATGTTAGTTTATTCGGACCAGCTGGTTGTTAGGACCAAAACGATCGCGTCCCGATGTGGTCCGACAAACGGGAATCGACTGTATACAGTTTCTCTGTCTCAGTCCGACTGGTATGCATATTATCTATTAGAAATCTTTAGTTCTGTAGCTTATTATTTTCATGTACTTTTGTCACTATTTTTATATTGTATAGTCATGCAGGGGAAAATAAACTACAACAATTTTATTCAGATTCCACTTTTTGTCTATGGAGACTCATGATTCTATGCTTTATACAGTATTCTGAACCTGTTACCAGTGGATGGTTGATACAACAAAGATCATTAATTCTTTACTTTAGACTTTTTACAGTGTAGATAGATGATCATTAAAAACTGTTTGTAAGAAAGGTTTTTGAACTCTTTTGGATGTCCTTGATAACTGCAGTAATTACGCATAGACTTATCTAAGTGATGACAGACTCTGCTTACGTTCTGCTGTAGATACTGGAAAAAGTTAATCAATCCAGGTACTGAGATCATATAATGAGCGTGTGTTTTAGTGTTGTTCATGTGAAGTATCCCTCAATCAAAATGAATGTCAGATGCTTTAAAGAAAAATCGTAGAGATACATAAGGCTGGAATAAGCTATAAAGTATAGCATTTGTAATGCTGTATTAAGATTAAATATGACAAATTGTCTGCAAGCCTTTGGGATTGGTCACTAGACTGGTGCATTTTTTACAATTTTGCATGATTTGACAAAAAAACCAGGATAAACCCTGGTTAAGTAGGCTTTATTACCCTTAAAAAATAATACTAGTATTATGAACTTAACAAACAATGTATAGTAATGGCTATTTCAGTTTTACAATGATAAAGTAATGCTTTTGTTTCCTCACCAGTTATAATAGATCTACAGTGCATGACAGAGGCCAAATGAAGAAAGTTTTAAAACTCTGGAATTGGGTCTCCTCCTTCCTGCTCTTAGCCCTGCCCTAGATCCTTCTGTGCAAGATCAAAGCTCACTTGTAGTGGTGTTGGGGCTGGGTGTAATTGGCAGTACAGGGCAGAAAATTTGTACTCTGCCATTTGAAGTTACACACAAAAAATGCTGAATTCAGTGCACGAATCCCCAAACAATAACCATGTTTTCCTTCAATTATTGTAATGGTTCCATGTAATCATTTTTACATCTGCTTCAATAGCAAGTAACAGGCAGTTGATGCAGACAGCAGCTAGTGACACCGGCGCCATCCACTCATTCATCCCTCTGCAATTTGCAATAATTATTCCTGAAGGCCAATTTATGAATTAACCCAGTCTGGCCCTCTGTGCTCCCAGAATGCATTGAGACTGATTGGAATACCTGTGGCAGGTGACTTTTAAAAATGCAATTACCTAATTAGATGAAACCTTATCCCTTGTCCTTGCAGATGACATGTCCGATATTTGAGAGCCTGATTTCATGTCATTCATACAGATGATCCTCATTAATGGAATACTCCAGGGCACTTCAATCAAACCTCTATCCTGTAATGCAGCTGTAAGAGGTTTAATATGTTTTCATGTACTGAGGGAAAAAATGTCAAGCCATATTTTACAGATTTTAATTGGAATTAATCATTATTAAAGAGGATTCTTCATAAATGTATAGTGACTCTTCCAAAAACATATTCAAACACATTCAAAAAGCATCTGCAGCTGACTAGTACCACGTGTTCATTTAGTGTAACATTTTTCTTTTTACCAAGTTCATAACTTCTAGAACATAAGATCTCCAAAGTGCAGGATTTGATCTTTAGCAGGAGGCATATATGGTATATGTCAGTAAAATTGTCTGAGATTGCATGCTTCCCTAAGCGTTTGCATTGGTTTCCTTTGTGCACTATTTTTAATTCTTTAACCTCTAGATGTGAATTGGATGGTTTTGTGTTATATCCAAGGTGCCTTGTGCTCCCTGGATATTTCTGGATTTCTGCATATTACATATTTCTTTCTGGCTCATTAGCATGCTCTAAATAGGTTTTCCATGCCATTCCAGCATTTTTGTGTCGGTGGAAAGACTCAATGCCAAACGGGTCAGAAACAATTTGATCCATATTAGTCCATATTGATTCATTTTGGTAAGCAAAAGCCTACAGAGATAGTGTCGCCTAGGTACCAGTGTCATTTTGTTTAATCATCTAGGCATACTTGGACAAAAATGTTTATGGTAGTAGTAACTTCAGACATCCTGCACAAGAATGATCAGTCTATACATTCCTGAGGGTTGTGACATGGGATCCATAGATGGAGAAGAGGTGGTACAGAGCAGTAAATGCCTCATTCGGTGTGTGGAAAATGGGTCACAAAACAGATGTTAATGCTTGACAAATATGAGTGATTGCATTTTGGCATGCCAAAGTCCATAGTGTGAAGGAAGTAGCTGAAATTTCAGGCGTATCGAAGATTACTGTCATACGGTTCTACCAGCAGTGGCAAAAATCCCAGTCTTCAGGAAATTCTTATCAGAATTGTGGCCGACAGACAAAACTGACAGAAATGTAATCACGCATTAGACACCTTATGTGTTTTCGACAAGTGACAATTTTTGTCTGATGAGCTTTTTCTTTAATGCTAACCTCACAGACTCCAGAGCCTTCCCAAGAGCCAGATCGTGCAGAGATCTCTCATTTATTAAACAATCAATTAATTGCCAAATACTTTCTGGATTAATTTGGACAATAAATATGTTACACATTGGTACTGCATTGGTCATGCATTTGCCACCTCAAACCATATAGTGTTAATTAGAAAGTCAGTGAAGCACAAATGTGCACAATAGCGAGAGGGCTGGAACGAGACAGAATCACCACCTAAATCAATGGTATGCAAAACATCTGAAACAGCTGATGCTTGCAATATGAGTTTAGATGAAAAGTCATGACATATATGATTGAAAAAGCTAAAGGCAGCTTTTAATTTTCCAAAGTGGTTCTCAAAGCAGCAACTGACGCCCCTAGATTGGGATTAGATTAGCTCCTCAATGATCGAGCGACATGTCCGGATTCACAGAACCCATCCATCATGAATGTTCAGGACTATTTGAAAACCAGCTCTGCATAAGTGGACTGGACATGAAGCTGGGGTCATTTGTCAAATGGGCCCTTAGGAAGGGAAAAGAATTGCTTGCTATAAGCTTCAGCATGCAGCTTGTGTACAGAGCTTGAGGAGAAACCATTGTGGTGGCATAATATATTGTTTCTCAAGTCAGACCTAAATGTCCTATAGACAGCACTCTAGTTCAGTTCCTAATGCTCTGCATTACTGTATTTTTGTAATATCGACCTCTAGTAGGTTCTAAGCATAATTCTGTGATTTATATAAACAAATGAGCTAAAACATCATGACCACCTGCTGTGTTATATTTCTGTAGCTGCCATGTGCCAAACTGATGTCCACCTGAATGTCAGAGCTGAGACTTTCTCAGCAGAACATTGCCCAGAGCATTACATTTCCTCTAATGGCTTGTTTGTTTTCCCACAGTGCATCCAGGTGCCATCACATTCCTATGTAAATGATGCACATGTACCCAGCTGTCTACATAATGTAAAATAAAACTGGGCTTGCCAAACCAGTCGACTTTCATTGCTACAAAGCCCAGTTTGGACATTTGTTGTATCTACTGGAGATGCTATAGACAATGGACAGGGCAGCTGACTGGTTTGTGGATACACAATCACACATTCAGCTGGGTGTGATGAACAGTGTGCTGTGACACATTTCTTCTGTAACCACCATTAAAATATTCTGCGACTTGTTCCACAGTAACACTTCTGTCAGTTCAGACAAGACAAGACTGGCTTTGTTGATAACACCATGCACCTCCTTGTGCCAGTGTCAGATACTCAATAGTGCTGATTGGAAGCACCCAAAAAGCTTGTTTGGACCCAGCCATAATGATTTAGACATTTAGTCTTTATGCTCAGCCATGCCATCATCCATTTATCCCACATCAAACACATTAAATACTTGATCGCCAACTGTCTAATAAAAGGGTTCCCCCATTTTTTAGGTAAGAATATTTAAGCGTAACCCCTGAATCTGACACATACATACACATATATTGCATCCAAACTCCATGAAAATGTATTTCAAACATGTTAAATTCATACAAAACAACATAGTAACAAGTCAGTTTAACATAGCAGTGCCCAAACATGCCTCAGTCATATATTGAGCCCAGATCTCTCTATCCTGAAGGGAAAGTGAGTGCGAGTACAAAAGTGGCATAAGACTACACACACTCTGCCTTGTGAACAACTCCATCACAGAAGTGCCTCATATTACAAAACATCTCATAGAAGTCACCTCACTATCACCACACTGGTGACATTAGCAGCTCTATGTATTGGTTCAAGTTATGTTTCAGAACATTTTATAGAAGTAAATATGCCTTGCTGTGCCCCTCACTTTGAGAACCACTGATCTAGTATAACCCAGAAGATGCCGCAAGTGTTATTTAAGCATAAACCTTTATTAGATCTAAAAGTGCTCAAAGTTTGGATTACTGGTATATATTGTTTACACAAACATATTTTGGCATCCCATGGCATAAAGTTCCAGAATGTCAGTCTAACCAGTTAATGTATGCCTGGCTAGAGAGATGATAAGAATTTGAAAATGCTTCGCAAAACTCTACTCTTGCCATGTTCATGTCAAATTACTTGCTAAATGACCATGCTTACAAATTAAATAATGTCTCCTAATGTAGAAGAATGGGATTTGATTAAAAAGGGTTTATTAAAGTACAAACAACCAAAAATCTAGAGCAGCATGCAATTTGAAATGGCCAGTGAATGAATGCTGTACAGGAGGATAGTAATACCCTGGATGAATGAAGTCTTTCTGCAGGACATAATTTCCTGCACAGACCTCTACAACAGGGCAAGATGACAGAAAACATTGAGCATATAAAGGAGTATTATAAGAGCTATCAAGTTCGGTAGGGTTCCATTATAGTTCCAGGTCTTCATATTCAGCTTATGGGCTGTTTGTGTATTTGAACTTAGCTGAGACATTACTTGAACCAGTACACGGAGCTGCTAATGTCACAAGTGTGGTGATAGTGACTTTACTTCTATAAAATGTTCTGTAATATGTTCTGAGTCACTGCTGTGATAGAGTTGTTCACAAGGCAGTGTGTGTAGAGTCCTATGCCACTTTTGTACTCACACTCACTTTCCCTCCAGGATAGAGAGAGCTGTGTTAATGAGCAACCCTCTCTCCTTATAATGCATTACTTATTTATAGGATCTCCACACCCCCAGGGGCAGTGTGCCTTTTGCCTGCTTGCACCCCCAACCCACTTCAGTAATCCCTCCTTTCGTCAGGGATACGTTGCTTCCACTTGCTCTCTCTGCTTAGCCCCTTTAGATGTTACACTTCTGTGAGACATAAATATTCATATTGTTCCTACCCTAAAATATCAGCCTGTAAAAGCAGTCAGAAAATGTGCTATACATTAGTGAGCAAATCAAGGAGTATATCCACACCAGACATGCATATTTCTCAAATGAGAGGATGTTTTATGCAATCAGATACTGTAATGGCTCAAGGTGCTGTACGTGCTGTTTTGTTCTTGCCTCGTAAAGTGGTTTAGGGTTGATTAAATTTGATAAATATATAAAAAATCTTTAACAGCTTTTTTCTTCCCCAGAATCAACCATTACGTGCAAAAAAGCTTGTCAGACAATTTCATTCGCAATGTTAAGAGGAAAATACAGTAATTTGATGTTACTTTGAACACTAGTAGGCTTCCTCTTGCATTCATTCAAAATCATAGTGATCAAAGGCTTTTTACGAGATGACGAGTGCTCCTCAATAAGAGCCATCAAAGTTAAATGCTAAGTGCTGCCAGGGTTCAACGCATAGTGCAGGTCTGGTGCATCTAACTTCAAGTTGTGCCTGCCTAATATCTCTCCTAAAATAGGAAATTGGCCTTCAATCAAATCATGCAAATTGACTTCGTATGAATATGTAGAATGGCTTATTTATTCGCGGTCTAAGCTTGAAGGAAGTGTCCTTATAAAAAGACAATTACCAAAAGAAAATCTAAGCACATGCTTCTGTTTACTGAAAGCATAGTACAATTATTCTGTTATATGGACTGGTCATAAAACTGTATCAACTCCTTTCATTTCAGTATGCAGCGGGTTAAGTTTAATTTAAGTTAAGTTTTAACTACGTTCAAGTTTATTTACAAATTGTGCAAACTAAAATAGACAGACAAGAGGAAGATACTTCCTAGTAGTATTATCCATAGTATTATCTCTATAGTAATAATAGTATGTACCAACTTTGCTGCTAGATTTGGTAATTTTTTAGACCTATTTTAAAGACTATTAAAAAAGAAAAATTTGTATCTTATGTATCTGTTGGAATGTATACCACATGTGCTGATGTGGACTAAATCATTTTGCCATAAATAAGGGTGCAGGATAGCCACTACTCTGTTTGTGCTCTCACTCAAAAGCAGTTTGGAGGTTATTGCTCAAAAACAAAATAATAATAATGTCACAGCAGAAAGAGTCTTCTGTTGTCCGATTTTGGTGAGCCGGTCTAAATTGTAGCCTCAGTTCCCTGTTCTTAACTGACCAGAGTGGCACCCTGATGCAGTGTGATCTTCCGTTACACTTGATATTTTCTCATTTTTGGACCATTCTCTGTAATCCCTAGAGAGAGCTCCCTCCCTGTGTGTAAAAATCCCAGATTATCTGAAATACTCAGATCAGCCGCCTAGCACTAACAATCATACCATGATCAAAGCCACTTAAATCACCCTTCTTCTACATTCTGATGCTCATTTGGAACTTCAGCAGATCGTTTTTACCATGTCTACATTTAAAAAAATGTATTTAGCCTTCATTTAACCAGGTCGGTCCCGTTGAGACACAATTATCTCTTTTCCAACGGAAGCCTGGCCGAGACAGCAGCCTAAAAGCATCGAGTTGCTGCCATGTGATTGGCTGATTAGATATTCTTGGGGTGTTTCATAATTGCTTGGGGTTTACACTGTTTTAGTGATGTGTTTCGCTTATGTCGGGTCATTTTTGTTTTTATGGGCTGCAACCGACCATGAAGGTAAAAGGTTTCATTGGGTGTACTCCCTTCCAGCCAGCCACATCAAACAGCCTGGGCACTGCATACAGTTTTTCTACCCTGGTTTTGGTCTGTTTAAATAAGAGCTTAAGTCTAAGTAATTTTCCAGGTATGCCTGGTTCTTTCTTTACAATACAGTACTAGTCTTTGTTAAAAAAAATCTTCTTTCAAGAACAGCTTTAGTAATAAATCTGTAAAGAAAGAGAATACCATATCAATACAGGGGTGTCTTAGAGTTTGAGAACTATTGGGAGTTTTTCATATATTTTTTCTAAATAACCAAAAAAAACCCAACAAAAAAAACAACAAAAGTTTACATTTACTTTTAGTCATGTAAGATGACAACTAAACAAAAATGTAAATTACATATCCATGAGTAGAAAGTATGCAACTCTGTTTTCTGTATCTGATGTGACCTGTCTGCACAGTAACAATTTTATATATATATATATATATCTCCATATCCATTCAGGGACTGTTGATCTGCCCTGCACATTGGCTCGGAGGAATTGTAACCCATTAACCTGTCCTTCCACAACATTTTTAGGAAATAAGGTCATGTTGACCTTCCAAGTCCAAAACATTAACTTTATTCTTTAAGCATTCTTTGGTAGAAGCACTCACAAGCTTATGGTTATGGACTTGCAGCATGACTCATGCTCTGTTGAGATTCAGTTCATGGATAGCTGTGACATTTTGCTGGTATAATTGAACAAAAAGTGCATTGTTCCGTCAATGAAGGCAAGTCATCCTGACTGAGATTTAGCAAATCAGGTCCCAACCATAATACTCCAGACATAACATAATTCTCATCTAAAACAGAGGTTCTATATTGGTCTAGTTGTTCAATAAATGTTTTTTAATATCCTTCTGGTTTGTCTATATGATATTTAACACACTGCATGCTTTCTATTAGTAGAGAAGTGACTTTTTTCTTGCAACTATGCCATACTCCATTGTTGTTCAGTTCTTCTGATGATGGACTAATGAACATCAACATTAGCCATGTTAGGTCATGACAAATTTAGCCATTATGTCAGAGGGGCCTTAGTTCGCCTGAGTTTCTCTTTGGCCTAGCAGACTATTATATTTATTTTTTGGTCTTGGTCACAAAATATACTGCACGCAATTTTTTTTTTTCAAAATTCAAAACATTTACATTTACAGCATTTAGCAGACGCCCTTATCCAGAGCGACTTACAACTTATACATTCTTACAATTCAAGCAATGGTGGGTTAAGGGCCTTGCTTAAGGACCCAACTGTGGCAGCTTGGCGGAGGTGGGATTTGAACCCAGGACCATCAGGTTCATTCAAGTCCAGAGTCCAGTACCTTAACTGCTTGGCTACCGCAGTCCCATAGCTAAGTCTATAGCTATAGGTAGTTGAGGAACAAACAAAGCAGTATTATTTAAAATTGGATAGACAAACTTATGAATGCAGTTTGCAGCGTGTTACAACTAAGTGGCGAAATAGCAATCAACACGAACAACTAACTTGCACAAAAAGACCCTAAACACATCAACCTGTTGGTTAGAAGGTTCTCTAGTTCAAACATGAGCAAATAAGCAAGCAAGCACAGGTTAATACACACTTACACTTAACCTCTACTGGAAATTGGAATAAATGGGATTTTTGCAAGCGTTCTTGATTTGGTCATTTACTCTCTCTCTACTATTTACATGCCTATCTTGGGAGCTAAAAGGATGTCTTAATGTGTTTTATGGGTTAGGTTTTAGTGTTTAGATGTTTTGTTAGTTATATTAGTATAGCACGTTCAGCTATATAGATAATGTTATAAAGCAGTTTTACAAAACTTGCAGAGAGTTTAAAGGAGTTTAGAGCCCAAATGAACAAGCCAGAAGCTGGAGTGGCAAGAAAAAACTGAAGATGCATATGAAAGTAAACTCATTCTCCTTTGGGAAACTGGCTGCTAATTCACATTTGTAATATTTAATTCTACCAGTTTTGTCGATAAAATTGATAATACCACAGTGTTCATGTTTTGTTGTATTTAGCTGACAATTACAACATTTAGCAGATGCCTATTTCTAGAGTCTTACAGTCTTGCAATATACAAACCATGCAATTGTGCATTAAGGTCTTTACTCAATGGCATTTTTTTGTTTGGTTTGTATTGGGACTAAGTAGAAGTACCCTGGTTAAACCATGGTACCATAGCATCAGTGATCATCCATGTGAACGCAGGACCCAAACCATCATAAGACGGGCTACAATTAAGACACATTTTCACTTGTATGCAGAGCCACAGCTAGATTATTGTGAAGATCTCAGCGAGTCGGAGTTCTTTTATTGTAACATACTGGTAAAGTAAAAGTGTAAAAGTGCCTTCAGTGCTCAGCAGGCTTCTTGAATACAAGTGGGCACTACTGCTTTGCTGAGACCTAAAAGGTTGGACATGTGTCTGTAGCAATAGTTACTGTCTCTCTTCCACCTTTATGACCAAATGCATGTGGGTTGTGTCCTTTTAAGATCAGTAGCTGCACTTTTCCACAAAGTAAGTTCAGTTGGTGTTGTACATGAAAGAACAGATATTCTGGAGTCCTGTCTGCTCTCTGCTGTCAACAACATTCTCTTGACAGTAGTAGCACTGACCACTGCAGAAATTACAGCAACTGCCAACCAACGCCTTCTCCTGTGCCGAAGCAGAGGTTTCATTGCACATTGTATACGTTTTTTGCCCGTATTTGACAGCATATAATACACTGGTAGTAACCCGTGAGAAAGTGTTTACGGTTGGCTTCTGGAAGTAAAGCGGAAACAATAGGTGTTTTTTATGAAAACGTGCATTCAGATCGCATCTGGCCACGCTCTGTACGTACTATTTAGTGAAACTGGTAAAGAGAATCCACTCATAGTATATCCAGATACACTGCACATCTGAAATGCATGCTAATGTAAAGTGCGTGCAGGCCTTAGATCTGAGTGCATTTCCATGTGGGTGGGCTGTGTCTATTTCTGATTTGTTTTCAGCGTCATTTGCTAATAGCTGCAGCATTGTCTCTGTCTCTATGGCAATAAGAGTGTGGTGTCTTGCTGAAGATGGCTATTTTGATTATGTGAGGATCCTACAATGCAATTTTGATCACATCCATAGTAATCAAAGAACAATCAAAGCCTGCTATTTTTGCAACTGTAATGGAGGAAGAAAAAGGCATGTTGCCTAGATACGTTTGTGTCTCTTTTTGACTCTTGTTCACCATCCTCTTGTCTCTGTCTGTCTCTAGGTGATAAACGTGTAGTGAAACTCTACCTGAAGTCAAAGGAGACAGGAAAGAAGTTTGCTAGTGTGGATTTCGTGTTTTACAACTGCACCGTTCACAAATCGTAAGTCCTCAACTTGAGCTCTGCCTTCCATTTTAACCCTCTTCCTCCTTGGTTGCTCTGGCCTTCTCAGTTTACATCTAGTGGGTCAGATTGTGGTAACCATGGCAACAAAGATGACTGACAGGCTTTTTCATCTCTATGGGGGGTGTGGTTAAGATACACAGTGGTGTCAAATTTTACAGGCTGGAATTTGCGGTGAAAATTGCATTTCTTTAAGATTTGAAGTGGTATAAAATGATGGTTAACGTGTCATTAAATTGTTTCTTTTGAAGATGCAGTGTGTTTATGAAGATGCTCTCCTCACCGAACAGCATTCCAAGTCTAATTTAGCAATGATTGTTGCTTAATGCAGAGGCACTGTTGTAAGGGTCCAGATGGTTTTAGGCTCTCTCTTGGGGTGTGTGCCGTGTCTTATTGCAGGACAGATGAGACCTTTGTTGTATCCTGTGGGATTTAACTCCCAACCACACATAATGCATACGGCATCCTGAGTAAATGTAGTGTAACAACTTCCAAGTAATATAATACCCTCCCTAATAGAAACCGGTATGTGTGAGCGTTAAACTGCCATGTGCGCACATTTTTATCCGCTATTTTTCATCTAGGCTTGAACCAAAAGTGTAAACACAACCTGCCTTTACATTGGGCTGAAAGCTGTATAAATTGCACGGATTCCACACGCCAACATACACGCTCTTTGCCACACAACCCCTCTTATTTATTCAACTGATGAGGTCTTGTGCACTTGGAAATGCCATAAATTTCCATATTAGTATTAATCTAATTTGGAGCGGTGCCATTTTTGGGTGAGGTGGAGAGGGAGTCGGAATATGAGAGACACTGAAATGGAAAATCACATGCAGTCATGATCGTCTCTTAATTAAACAGAGCAGCACTGTATATGCCTGAGTGTTAGCTATTATGGAGTGCGCCGGGTGCCAGTAGCTTCTCACAGAAGACACACTCGATTCATTCCAAATCACAGGCGCCGCACCAAAGGCGCGAATCTAAAGAAATCAGTGCCGTTCTGAAGCTATGAGTGATTTGGAGGTGGGCCGGAAGGTGATGGGGAGGATAGAGGCAAGTGTGGCAGAGAAAAAGATGGAAGTGGAAGAGAGGGAGGAAGGAGGGCCAGCAATAAGGGACCAATTACTTCCTGGAAAAGTGCTTTTTGCAAAGGAACACATTTTTGGCACGTATAGGAGTCCACGCACACATGCGCACACTTCCCTTAAGAGCACTTGCCATTTAACTTGCCAGCAATTTACAATTTCCCCTCTCACTTTAAATCAGTTAGTGGGAAGAAAAGCCAGGCTGTGTTCAATGAAAGCAAAAGAGGGGGATGTTGAGGTGTTTCATGGTCTTTGCTGTTGCTGACTGAAGCAGGCCTAAATTCAACAGCCATTTAAATATCATATGAGAGAACAGACGGGGTGTGGGGTAGGTTGGAGAGGACAGCGAAGCCAGATTTTAGATGAATTTAGTTTGGGAAAACTGTAGGGATTATAATAACGTTGGAGGTTCCAAAACTCAGCCACCCACTTCTGATCCGTACAATGGGAGAAGTTGGTTTAGATCATGAAGCTCCGGGTTATTAACACCCCCACCCACTTCAGGTTGGCACATGGGTGAACAGAGGTCATAAGGGGTCTCTGTGCACTCTGCATTGATGGAAGGCCGACAGAAGGAGCAATGGCTTAAACCCCTGTTAAGCCAGTCAGTTGGAGGGAGACCACATGAGAAATGAAGCCTGATTCACATGTAATTACAATATCAAGAGATACAGCAGATGCCTAGAACATAGGGGGCACCCACCTCATCCTGATAGTTCTTACGAAAATGCAATTGTGCCCTCTCACCCTATCTAAGATAGAGAAGCAAATTATATGTTCTGTTTTATTTTTTATTCATCCTACATGGAGCAAAAATAAATAATCAAGGTTTAATGTAACAATAAGCTGCACATTTACAGGGAACATTAAATAGGGTAAAAAGATTAAGGGATAACAACTAGTTGCACGCAGTGTTTAAATCTCATACAGAGGAACACAATCTGCTGTCATAATGGAAACATTGTCTTTTATACAACAAAGTAATTCTAATTATTAGAGCAGTAATCTGTACAGTTTCATGTTTTAATATATTGTACTCAATCTTAAAAAATAGAAGCATATGTATATTGTTCTCATTAGCTGCTTTTTCACTCAAATTGCAGTGAGTGATTAATAAACATTATTCATTTAGTTAAATTTGACTGTAATGCATCCAAGTCAATGATCCATGTGGGGTGACTAATCACAGCTAATTATAATCACCTAATGCCAGTGAAATCTGCCTGATGATTCGTTAAATCGTTGTTTTATGCATCTGCCTGCATGTTGGAAAAATATCGGTGTAGATTTTGAACTTTAGAACATTTCTCTGTTGTTATTCAGTTAACTGTTTGGTTGATGCCATACTAGGGTTTTAATGCATAGCCATGTCCACACTACATTGAACAGTCAGAAAAAGAGAATATATTAAGTATTCGGTGGTTCTCGAACCACTCATTTGCAACCAAGTTATTTGCTGACTATGTCGATCCCCTAATGACCACATTGTACAAATCTCTATGTTACAAGGCTTAAATGAGCTCAACCTGGTTTTATGAACATGACAATGAGTTCGGTTTACTCGAATGGCCTCCACAGTCACCAGAACCCAATCCAATAGAACACCTTTTGAGATGTGATGGAGCAGGAGAATCACGTCATTGATGTGCAGCGCGATCAAATCAGCAGCAACTGTTTGATGGAATCATGTAAAAATGGACCCAAATCTCTGATGAATGTTTTCAGCACATTGCTGAATTTATTCCCTGAATAATTAAGGTTGTCCAACTTGGTACTCACAGGGCATGCCTGATGAAGCAGTTTGTAAGTGAATATTTGTGCACATGTGCTCTGAAAGTGTGCAGACTTGAGTGGTCACGTTTGTCTGTTTTTCCAGACCTTCATTCATTTATTATCAATCATATTCGGCCTTTCTGACCCTCTCGGCTAAATTGAATGAATTTGTTCTCTCCAGAGATCCTGTATTAACATAGAAACAAATGGAGCCTCAGTGGGATGCCACTTAGCAAACACAAGCACACATTACCCATTTATATTAATACACACACATGCACATGCACACACCAGCCTCTCTCAGACAATAGAGGGTGTTGGACATTGCAAAGCATTCTTTGATAAATTGCTCACTTTGAATTAGAAAGCAAGAATAATTTTGTTGACTGACCATTTCTCAACTAATTGGGCAGCCTCTCTCAACGCAGAAGCAGATTGGTCAATTAAGAGGATCATGTGATTCAATTATGTGGCTGGCCGTCTTTGTTTGGAATGATCGTTTAATGGCTGTGGGTGAACAAATCGCTTGGCCGAGGTGATTAATTTAAACAAATGGTTTCCCTTTTCCAGCCAAAGCACTCCTACGGTTCTGTGGATGGTGGGGGCTGTGTGGATTTGTTTTTTATGTGTATGTCTAAGTAGTGAAAAAGAAAACCAGACTCAAACCATAGTATATACTATTCATCAGATGGCTCTCTTTGGCTCCCTCCCGCCATGGGAAATCCTACTCTTTTTGATCTTTCTCTCTCATGTCATCACTCTCTCTATCTCTGTCTCGCTCTAAACCATGGGTGTCTTACTGAAAGCTCATCTTTATGTGAGGATAAAAGAACGGCTCCACAAAAAGGTTGACTTGAAAAACAAGACAGGAAGAACGAAAGACAGAGGATGAAAGACAAGGACAGTGATTTGCTCTTAATAGAAAGACAGTGAAAGGGCAGTTGATTACTTGATTTTGCAATATAACTTATGCTATTGCCTTTTTTAAGCTCTGCTTGTCTCTAAATTCTTTCTGCAGGTGTTTGTCTTGCGTGAACGGCTCCTTCCCATGCCATTGGTGCAAATATCGTCATTTGTGCACGCAAAATGCCTACGAGTGCTCGTTTCAGGAAGGCAGGGTCAACATGTCTGAGGTGAGTCTCGTTTCATTTCCTAGTAGTTATGCTAGTAGAATGCACTAGAACTAGTGCTGACCCCAAACTTTGTGAAGTTTGCATACCCTTCCTGTATCTGTGTGATTATTTCTCTTATTATTGCAGTTTCCTCCCACATTCCAAAGACGCATTAGATTAACTGGCATCTCAGAAGTGTGTGTCTAATGTGCATTTTTCTTACCTTGCTTCTGACATGAATAGCCATGGATGTGGCATTTAATAAACACACACTAAACACTAGTGTAAGGTTACCTGCAATAACTCAGCATATATATTGTTTAAAAAAAGAAAATGCCAGATAAATGATTATTTCTCTCTAGCAGTTGGGAAGTGAATGTAAAATTGCAATAAAGCGCTGTGACTAGCTGTATATGAATAACACTTCTGCCTTAAATGGATAATTTAACATTGTATTAAAAATGCCAAAAAAAAAACTAAAATGCTGTAATGCTTTTGAATAACCTATGTGCAGAAGGCTGTGTTGCATTTAGCCGCAGAATATTGTTGCAGGAAGGACATCACTATACTAGTTAAAAAAAAAAAAAAAAAGTAAGGTACCCATTTCTGAAAATGTAGAGTAAAAATGGATAACTTCTTTGAGCAACACACACACACACACATATATATATATATATATGCGCCGATTCTTTTATAGCCTTGCTGCTGCGTTGCTGGTCCTGATTGTATGAGTGGCCAGCAAATACAAACCTTGATGCAGAGTGTATAAATGGGCAGTAACAAACACTGCACTGCACCATTCTGATATACTCTAAACGTTCACTTCCTGTACATCCCAGTGTGCATTCATGTGTTTGTGTGTCTGTTTTTAGTGTTGCCAGATCTAATTCTCCCATCGCCTCAGTTTAGGATGAGGTCCCTGATTGGTTGTTTGTGTGTGCATAGCTGCGGTTTAATTGGTCAGAGGGGATCAAACCTCTGCCCAATTACACATAGGCTTTTCTCATCGCACTGCTTTCTGTTGCCCAGACTGCAGGATAACGCACACAAGCTTAGTCTCTGAGGTAGTATCTAGTGGCTGGTCCTTTGAATCACATCTGAGTGCAGAGACCTTGTGTGTCATGTCATTTAGATGATTGGCTAGCCACCCACTCCCAAAGTTAATCCATCACTCAGACACACACATGCTCATATATTGTCCAGCACCTCCTGCTGTGATAAGCATTTGTTCTGGTTCGCCTGGTAGTCTGATTCCCACTGGCAATACTTATCTTAACCTTTCATAATCCACTGCTGACTGTGTTACTACCTCAGAAGAGTGTGTGTTTTGTGTGTGCGTGCCTTTGCGGTTGTTAAAAATATTTAGTTTGCCACGCTGCAAGCCAGGCTTAGACAGCAAACAAATGAACTCTGACAGGAAGCTCAGGTTGAGTCGATGCAGTTCTGAGCTCTTAAAGAATGACTAAGTCAGACATCCCTCTCTCTTCCATACCGCAATCCACCCATTTATATTTTTACCACGTTCATCCAGTTTTTCTTCCTGCTCTTCTGATTTTCTTGACAACTCTCAAGCTCCCTATCAACAAAGCTTGGCTGCTGAGCTATCGGCCCATCTGTAATTGGTTCAGGTGACAGAGCTGCACACCAGACTCTTCCTCAGCTGGACAGGCCAGAAGAAAGGCAGAGCACGAACGCCGATTCTGCGCTGTGCTCGCTGATGAGTGAAGGGAGAGCGAAGGAAGGTAGAACAGAATCTGAATCAGCGCTGTGTATCATCCTTGTTCAGTAGTGGACTACTGAATCAACTTGTATGGTGCACTTAATAGAATGTATCTCTAATGTCATTGACAAAGCAGGTACATTTCACCCATTATAATATTGAAAGAAGTTCTGAACTTTCTCAGAATCTGTCACTTTTGCACCAGGGGAACAGTAATTTCATAGTGATGTAGTGACTTTATGAAGAATTTACTGGTTCATCTGGTATACTGGTTCTAATAAGGGATATTTCATTAGGGTATATTTCATGTTAAAATATTATATATATATATATGTGTGTATATATTTGCTTCACTGTTTCACTGCTGCTGGTGCCACCTGTTAATATCCAAGGCATCCATGCTGCCCTAGTTCCAAAACTTCCCTCAGAAATGTTTTTGGGTCTAGTTTGCGCAGCGTGAAACAGTCCAAATTGGACTACAGGTTTTGAGTTACCAAAGGTAGTTGTGACACTTCAGGATTCTGAGTAAGGAAAATTGACTTTTAATACAGTAAATGCTTTGGAATCAAAATGGTCTGCATTCTGTGTGAAGCAGGAATAGAGGATTGGAACAGAAGAAGAGCAGAATGATGGTTTTGTCTTTCTTTTTCTCAGATTAGAAGGTTTGTGTCGAGTGTAAGTGCACGTGTGTGTGTGGAGGTGTGAATTTTTTGGTCCATGAACTTCTTGGCTTGGCATGTTTACTCTGGCATTAACCCAGGCGCTCACACCACCTCTACACGCACACTGCAGCTGTGGATGGGGGGGTAGAGGAGAGGGAGGATACCCCCTGTGGAGATGAGTGCTGTGCTGTATGTGTGTACATGAGGAAGGAGTGTGGATGTGTGTGTCTTATCTGCGAGAAGCAGAGCTTACTCTGAAGGGCCAGAGGGCGAGCATGCGAGGAGAGAGGGGTGGTTCGCAAGAGGTATAGATGGAATATATCAGTCTTCTCTGACTATGTGCATCTTCAAAGAGTTTGAGTTCACTCTGCTCGTCCTCCCTTTTCTGTCCTCCTAGTTACTATTCTATGTAACTCCCTTGTCTTTTTGGCTCTCCTCCTCTCTGCCCCTGCTGTTAGCTGAAACTAATTGCAGTCATTTCTAGCACTCAGCCCCACCCCACCCCTCCTCATTTAGCATCATTATATTGGTGTCTCTTTAACAATAGAGGACATGCTGATTCCCCCTTTGGATTCTTCTGATTGTGGCAAATAAGCAACAGATCGAAGTGAGTGAAGAAACCATCAAGCGGCCTTTTGTCATTCCCGCTTTCTTTCTGCCTAGCTTTCAGTTTCGGCACTCTTTCCTTATCCTCTGCCTGTTTCATTGTTTTTAGCATAGAATATTTAGTTGCCTTCATTTCTTGAAAACGGTGCAAGAGAAAAAGCAGAGATACGGAGGTAACGGGGGCAAAAACAGCAAGATAGAGCAGACTCGCCTGGTTGCCATGGAGACGGCGCTCTTCACCCTGTCTCGGTTAGTCTCGCGGGAACCTCCCATAATTCAGTGGGCTTTTGAACGGCCAGAAGTACGGAGTAAATGCAAGTCCCCCCCCAAAACCCCCACTCCTTTCTCTAATGGAGTCCAGATGCGCGAGTTTGTGGGAGGAGGTGAGACTGAAAGTGTTTCGAAAGCAAAAATACGAGGCAGAATGTCATCTTGGCAATAATAAGTGGGGAGATTACATTATGAGAGTGACGCCATTTATTTTCCAAAGGTTTGGGAAGAGGGGTGGACTGCACCAAGGGAGGAAGGGTGCAGTAAGTTAACTATTGAGGGCAGAAAGAGGAGGAGGGACGAGTGCAGCGTTTAAGAAACAGCCGTCTGATGCCAGCTGGAGCATGACCACTCTAACAAGCAAGATAGAGTGGTAAGGGAGTAGAAGAACGAGTGCAGGAGGGAAAACAGGCGTTAGAGAGGAAAACCGCTGCTCTTGGGCCAGTTGGACTGCAGATTAAGCATGACGACTCGCTGGACTGACAGCCCAGCATTGAGAGTAGAACTTAAAGAACTTTTAACTTTTTTAGTTGCCCACCTTTAGTCCTGGAGGACATGGAGCTCATTAGTGTTTGCGGCTTTAACAGATCTTATGCCTCTACTGGACTGGTTAGTTAAAGCTTCAGGCAATATTTAGTGTTCTTGTGGCAGTTGTCAGTTTAGTCTCAGGGGCAGACAAATTAGTAGCCCAAGTTACAGCCCCACAGTAGCCCTGAAGCAAAAGTATGTATAAGTATTTTATGCCAGTACCAGTGAACAAGCCTCTAAGGCCGGCCTCTTTTTAGGGAATTCGTATTGTGTCCGTTGGCATGTACTGTTTTTGCGAACTGTGCCTGAGTCTGGAATATCAATACGGATAGCAAAAAAATGCTGCATTGCATAATCAATAAATTGATAAGGTGTGTCAGTGCACCCAAAATTACCACTAAACCACCACCAAAATAAGTGCAGACATAAAAGTAAATAAAGTAGTACTGTGATGATGTAAGGGTGCTCGGCTCCGAACGTTTAAGCGCAGTGTGAGTGCAGGCCAGCAGTGGAGTGGGTTCAGGGGACAGTTATGCATTGGCATAGTACAAGACAACCAGGCATAGTGTGACTATACCCTAAGTAGGTTGCTGCTGTTTTTCCTGGCTTTATCAACCTAATGCCCCTCTATTGCTGTCTTTGCTATACTTTTGTATTTATATGCAATACATCTCAGCTTAGCTTTGTATAATTTCTGGTGGTGTAGTTATTATAATGGTAGCTTGCTACTCGTTATTGAAGCTCACCCCATCCCCAAAGTGCACAAAAAGCTTCGACTGACAGCACTTTCGAATATGTTGCAGCACTCCACTTAACAGATAATTAGCTCTGCATACATATGAATGCCATTTTTAGCCTCAACCATGTTAGTCATGTTACATGTCAATTCAGAAATCAGGTTGTGCTTGCTGAACTGCTGAGTTTCAGAACAGCTTTAACTAATGTCCAGAAACATAGGCTGACAGTCTAAATAACTTATAGATCGGGTGTGTTTTGAGCAGGAACTGTGCTGGATTCGGGCTGCAGTACTCGAGCATTCCACATCCCTCCAGTCTATTCCAATTACCTGTTCTGGATTAAATAATCTAGTAACATGTCTAAGCTACAAGGTGTTACAATTCTATAAACTGTGTCTACTTGAGTTTGCTAGAAAGCACTAGGACAGGGACTTCCACGCCTTTCAAATGCATTACTGTGGAGTAGTGTGTGTTAATATCTGTGTGGGAGTCTGAGGACCCGAAACAAGCGTGGGTGATTTCATTCAGAGATGATTTTGAACTTGCACTGTAAAAGCAGCTGTTCTGCTTCTTTATTTTTAGCCATGCCACTCATTTTGATCTCCTTGATATACTCTCACATGCGTCCGTCTTCATCTTGCACCACCACTGTTGGATGAGATTTGCTCTCCTCTGCCTAGCTCTTTGCTGAAAATAGCCTAAAACAGACAGATAGAGTGAGCCTGTCAAGAAGTAGGCAGGCAAATAGTGTAGTAAGGGGAAGTCTGAGAAGTAGTTAAATTTTAAGAAAGGCTAGTAAAGCTGAATCATACAATGTGTTAATTGATAAAGAGCATGTGATGTAGACCGATTTGTGTTTCACTGTGCAGTTAATAGTGTAGTGAGGGATTACATTAGTATTCACAAACCAAGCACTTTGTGAAACACTGTAATATAATACTGTGTAGGACCTTAGTTTTCTGTCAACACAGCCTCAACTCTCTATGAAAATTTTCTTAGATTCTGCTCCATGTTTACATAATTCCCCAACACAGTTGCAGTTTTTCAGGCGCTATCCTGATTGAGCTCAGATTCTGTTTGATCCCAAACGGGATCAAGAGAGAGTTGGATGCAGAGAGAGTAACTGTTAATGGAATCCGATGCAATTAAGTGATAATTGACGTGGATGAGTGGATGAGTGGGTGAGTGAGTGGGTGAGTGAGTGGGTGAGTGAGTGGGTGAGTGAGTGGGTGAGTGACAGACAGACATCCACAGACAGACAGACATTCAA
>JAUZSU010076419.1:0-20452 GCA_034780255.1 Parotocinclus maculicauda | reverse complement strand
ATGTTACATAGCACGTCCTGTCTTGTAACATAGGGCATGTTCGTTTAATCGGACCAGCCGGTTATTGGGACCAAAACCATCGCGCCCTGATGTGGTCCCATTAACCGGAATCGACTGTATATCAAGTTTAATAAATATCATGAAATGAAATTTTAGACTCAAATACTTGTGTCAGATGTTAAGCCCCATATTTAACCATAACCTGTCGATATGGATTTGCTGTTTTATCACTAAATGTCTTCTCTCAGCTCACTTCTGTGCTGCCAGCATTCGTAGAAGGCTTTGACACTTTACAGTTGGAGCCATTTTACATTTGACCTCCAGATGAACATCAGAGGTGGCTTGTGTAATACACAGTGACAGCCAGAGCTCAGGGCGTGCTTTAAGAAGAAGCTGGGTGATTTGCATAACGAGGCTTGAGAGCACGTCGTGAATATTTATATATCTTAATCTTTCACGCCTCAATCCGAGGACGTCATGGATCTGTTACGTTGTTACTTAAAACCTAAGAACTTCAGCCGTAAAGTGCTTTTATGGTGCGCAGATTTACAGGGTGAGTCAAAAGTCTCAGGACACATCGCATTGAGATTTCCTCATCGATAGCAGATCTTCAGACGATCATTACGTGGCTTGTCGTCCACATTCCCGCTTTCTCTGAATTTGGCTATGAATCATGTAACAGTGATGTGTGAAATGTGTGGTCTTTTTGGGTGTCGGTTCTTGAAGTCCAAGGAAAGCTGGGCTCCCTGGACATCAGACGCGTCATTTCCAATTTCAGTTGTAACCACTTCACTTGTAACCACCAACAAAAGTTTTGAAATGACTTATTAACCACAAGAGGTATTACAGATCTGATTGTGGCAATTGATTTCTGAGACAATTCTGGTCTTCTTTGATATTCTACATGACCACCTTACCATTGGAAAAACCCTTGAAGTCCTTGATTCGACATGGCGGCTTTAAAGATGGCGGTCATGGTCTGAACATAGGATAAAAGATAGCCCCCTTTAACCAGTTACTTGCTAGGGTATTCAGATGCCATTTTTCCTTTTGTTTCTAAAATAAAAGAATGTCCTTTGTCTTTTGACTCACCCTGTATTTGGGCACAAAAAGCAAACAGAAGACAATAATGGGAACCTATTGCATTATATACTGCTCACAAAAATTAGGGGATATTTCATTTTAAATTAGGACTAATAACTGCAATTATAAATAAGTAATTTAATAAAGAGGCATTATTGTCCTATGTAATTGCCTGTCCTTGCAGGCTAGCTATTTTAGCTTTATTGGCTTCCTGTTACTGCCTACATTATAGTTTAAACCCTAGCGTAAATCCAAAGATACAAATGGGTGTGAAGGCACTAAACAAATGGACTTAATGTACCATTTGCATGCCAAGCATTTTGAGGAAACATTAAGTTAATTTAGTCATGTGGCACAGTGATTTATTGTTATCCCATCGTCTGAGGGACGAGAAGTGCCAAGTCCGGTCAAAGCCGGAAATGCCTTCTGGCCAGCTGGGGTGTTATATTCAGATTTGACAGACTGTGTCTGAGACAGTTCCCCCAATATGGTTTGGTGTGCCAAATTGTGTTTCCTGGGACAGGTACTGGGCTAGCAATCCCCCAACCACTACCCCCAAACCACCCTGATCAGGGAAATCTGGGTAGCTTTGGTCTATTGGTACTAACCTCGAAATCCGGCAGATCATCCTCATCCTCCATGCTGTACGACACACTGTGGATGTCTCTGTGTTCTCCCAGCAGCTTCCTCTCCAGAGGAGACCCGGGCCTGATGTCCATGAATGTTGTTTCCAGATAGTCCTTGCTGTGGAGGCCCAGTGACTCTCCAGGACCCCAGATGGGAGCGGGAGGGCCGTACAGGCTCTCCAAAGTGCTGGGCAGAGAACATGGATCCAGCAGTTGCTGCTGATGTTTGTCTGTTGACATCGAATAGCTCCTCCATGCCAGAGAGGGGGCTCTTATCGACTCCTCGCATCTGACTAGAATGGCATTGAAGAGGCCCGCGTTGCCTGTCGAGTGCGTGGGGCTGTCAGCTAAAAGCGGGTGTTCCAGTTCGTCCAGGCTCTCCATTATGGTTGGAGGGTTGAGCAGATGAACCAGAGCGCGTTTTAATCCGATGTCATTAATTTTTTGCGTTTCAGTCTGTTAGGTTTGGAACATGCTGCACATTTCACATGACGGCAAATCCGTCGCTCGGAAATAAGCTAATGCGCTAAGTCTCCAACGTGCGCCACATGAAGATCAAGACAAAATTCAATTTCAGCGATGGAGAACTTTGATTAGCTCCCCATTTCTGTCGGGTGAGGCGGCAGAAAATAGAATTTGAGCTCCTAACTTGCTTAAAGCTAACTGTCAGCTTTAAGTGCTAATCAGATTGTATTCTAATACATTTCTGTGAATAGGAATTTGATTTAAATGCAAATGCAGCAAAATGTAAAGCTCAAGGGTTTCTAGACTGGTTCGAAAGTTGTCCTGCTCTATTGTTTCCTCCAGAGATGAAAAAGGAAGCAGAAATAAGTCACAACTGAAAGGCTGTCGTGAATATTATGAGCTGAACAACAACTGCAAGGAGCATTTTTTTAGGATTCCAACCTCTTTCAAAGACCACTGTTCACTTTTCAACGTTCTCTCATTCAGTTTGAGGCCTGAGGGAGATGAATGAAGAAATCACATTGATTTATTTGTGCTGTGCACTAGCCGGTGCCAGAGTCCTCCTCTGGGTGATGTATTTTTAATGCCACCCTGGCGCTGGCTTTTCAGTCGCAGGCAGGAACTTATCCAGAGAGCCTGATGTTCGTATCCTGTCGGCTCACAGCACCACACCGAGCTGAAAAAGAGAAAGAGAACAGGGCTTATCTCACACTCTTACAAAGAACAGGAGTTGGGAAACTAGAGAGCTGCCTGATCTCCACTAGAAGTCCAGAAAGGACCTACTTATCTGTGTGAAAGCCTTTTCATTGAGTTTCATTGGGGGAGGCAGTTGCTCAGTTGGGAGTCAGGTCTAGCCTGCAACCCAGTGGTTAGGCTCTGCCTATTCTTATAGGGACTCAAAGGTCTCTGAGACTTGTAGGAAAGGGGAATCCCCTGTTGAGATGAACACAGATAGACACACAAGAAGAACCAGGACAGGACCTGGATGAGGGATTGAGAAACCAGAGGTGCCCCTGCATGGGTTACATTGCCGTGTCAATGACAATTTCTAGTGGTGACAAAGTCTCAGTATCCCCACATGATCCATTAATCATTGCATGTATTTAATTTGCCTATATTGCCTCTATTATTTTTTCATTTCATGTCATCTTTATAGTCAGCTCAGCTCATGAGGCCTTAGAACATGTCAAATTGAGGCATCCAGAGCTTTAGAATATGGTCTCAAAGCGACCTCAAAGATGTTCAAAACCTCATTGAGAAGCCTAGAGTAACAGACAAAGAAAACTGTGCAAACGTAATGAAAAGAAGCTCAGGAAAAATGAAGCCATTTTGGGCCAAACCACTGTATAAAGTTGTAGTGTCCTAGCGGCGCCATATTATTCTACTCACAGGTAAGCGCCATTTAACCATCAATATCCAAATTGATTTAAAGACGGAGGTCTTAACAATTAAAAAACATATAAGAAGAAAAAGCACAGAATATTGCGGCATAAACAGGTAGTCAAATTTAAAAAGGTTTATAAATTGAGTTTTTCCCATAAATATTACTTATATCATACTTTGATGCTTGGTTTACATTTTTTATTTCAATATTTTTCTGAATATTGGTTTAAAAGTTTAAAAATTGCATTGAAATTGCATTGCCTGTTCCTTTAAGTGGACTCATTCCGTCTTGGTTGTGTGCAGCCAGCGAGCTATGCTTCTTAATGTTTTTATTCCATGGTTTTTATTCCATTCACTTTTGGTTCTACGACGTGGGTGATCGTAAATTGTATGTGATGGCTTGTACCAGAAAATCGAATCGTATTTCCTGAGGTGACTGATATGTTTAGGCTTCAGAAGTTGTGTAGATGTTTTCAGCAGTATCTCAGATGCATTTCTGTATCGTTTGCACACAGCTTTCTTTCAGGACCATAAAAAGACTGTGTAACTATGGTGATGACCTGACTATGGTGATGATCAATGGCCTGCTTCACAGAACCCAATGTAGTCGATAAATAGCACATACCTGTATTTGTCCCATCAATTACGTTATAATAGGAAGGGATGCCAATATTTTGTTGCTGTTTAACCAAAAGAGCTCTGGATAAAAGATACCCGAGTCTGCTGACATTAAAAGGCCAGGTTCTGAGCACAAACTCTTGAGGATAAAATCCAGAGGACAATCCAAATCACTGAACATCTGCCCTCAAGCAAACATGTGTGGTCTATTCTAGGCACGTGCCTTGGGGACAGAGCCCTTCGATGAGAAGATCGAGGTTGATTTCTAAGGGCAGCACTCTTTAAAGGGGTTGGATGGGTTCCAGTGGTTGGAGAAGATTTCAAACATTTATCATCCCCAACCCCATGTCTTTGGCCTGACTTCAAGCCCGTGATGGGATACCCCTTTGCTCTGCACAGTCCAAGAGCTGGAGCCCAATGATCAATATACCGGCAAGAAATGCTTTAAAGTCATGGAGCTTGAAGCCCACTGGGCTTCACATCAGTGCAATCTGTCTCAAAGACAAGATGTAGCCATGCTTTCATCCGGGTGTTTACGCCAGGCCAGAACCTAAGGCCATATGTTGGTCTAACAGACATTGGGTATTCACTCTGTACCCTCACCTTTACACTGGGTTTGCAGGGTAGCAAAGTATCTGATCAATACACGCTTTGTAATCTCATATCATTTGGAGTTGCATTCCTCGTTAAAAATGCCCTGCAGCTTCGGAGTCTGTTTACATTGCACCCTGGGCTTCTTCATCAAGAGAACAGGAGTGATATTTATGGGTTCATCACTAGATGCTGACGTTTGGCTGTTACACACTTCACTAATTTACTCATATATTACTTATATCAAGATTTCGAGACTAACGACCAACGACCTTCCGTCCCCTTCTAAAGGACGGCAGATTCACAGACGCAATGACTCAAATAGATTGGGCCTTAATGGAGATATTTCTGGTGAGAAAAGATCATTCGATTCATATGTTTGGATGGAGCAACAGTTTCATTCACTAGCCCACCACTGCAAGAACCCAGGTTCAAGTCCTGACAGTACTGTCCGACACTGCTTTTGAATCTTCTTACTTGTCCCGTTATTAATTCAGTTTTTCTGTTCAATATTATCATTCCACTCTAATTTATTCTCACTTGTCTTTCGCTCAGAACTCACTTCTCACCTCGACCCTATCAGGACCTAGTCAAAGTTTCAAAGACACACATCAACCAGTTACCGGCAGCATCTCATGTAAAGAAACTGCATCTGCTGCCTTTGCTTCTGTGCCAGTTTGAGACTGCCTCATTTCAGCCAATTAACAACAATAACAACAACAACAATAATAATAATAATAATAATAGTAATAATAATAATAATAATAATAATAATAATAGTAATGCCTGGGTCCTTTCTGTGTCCTCCCCGTGTCTGCATAGGTGTACTACTTTCTTCCCATAGTCAGAAGACATGTTTGTTAGGTTAATTGGTGTCTCTAAAATGGCCCTTAGTGTGTTACTGTGTGCGTGACTGTGTGTGTGTGTGTGCCCTACGATTGATTGGCACCCTGTCTAGGGTTGTTCCTGCCCTTGTGCCCAGAGTTGCCGGGTGGGCACTGGCTGGCCCGCAGCCCCGTGTGGATTAAGCGGAAGATAATGGATGAATGATAATTATAATAATAATAGTAATAGTAATATTAATAAATTATATTTATTTCACGGCGCCCTTTAGTCACATAAGTACACCATTTCAAAAAGAACAAATAAACAGTACTATATACAATATTCATATATAATAAGTAACACAATATCATTAATTAAGAAGAAAATGGTTTGAAAAAATAAATCCGACATAACAGGAGGAGTTTGAATAAACGCAGATCTCACTTACACGGCTGCAAGGACGTTTAAAGATTAAATAATTTGTGGAACCTCAACGGTGTCTCAATTGTTCCTCAAGTTTTTCAGTACTTCTGACAGAAGGTGCTCAAGAGGGACTGAAGACAGAGAGGAACATTGTCTCACCCTGTCACCCAGAGCAGTCTGATGGATATCTGCAGTGACATCTGTCTGTCAGCTGTAACCTTTCCTTTCCCTCACTCAAGCACTCAATCTGCCTACCTGTCTCACAGCATCAGCGTTACCTGCTCGCTTCATCGTGGAGGATTACACCTGGCAGACTGGGAGGAAATTTGGAAAATGTCTGTCCTGGTGTTCAGTCATGCAAACCTACAGCTTGGGACCAACAAGTGCTGAAGTGGCTAAATGTACTAGTGTGTATAGTGTGAGTGTACTGTCGGTCTCAGAGCTTAATTAATTGATTAGTTATTATTTATTAATTATTAGTTCATTCAAATTTGTAGGAATGTGTCATGCTTAGGCCAGACTTTTTTATTGCTTGTTTCGCGGATCCGCCGACGATCATATTTGAAGAATACAAAAAATATATACAGTATATATAAATTTTTTTTTTTTGGATCAGCCGCAGCACCAATAGTTGAAATAAAAAAAAAAATTCTAATTTTTTTTAGCTTTTTCCGCCCTCTGATGTAGGAGAGCCAACGGTTTTTTTCTGTTCATTTACTTTTTTTCCAGGTTCACTTTAATTTAATTGTAGGTAAAATAAATGTTATTTTTAAATAAAAAAAATATTTTAATTTCTTCCTCCTTCCTTGTATTGATTCCACATAGTCCTCGAGAAATTGAAAAGTGCTGAAAAATAAAGATTTATTTTTATTTTTTTTCCTTCCTCCTCAGTAGATTCTTAAGTAGGAACATCCGAGGAACAAGCAAAGGAAAAAGTCTGGCCTTAGGTATGCTGGCTGAAAGACGTAATCAGGTTACCTCGACTTCTGTAGAACACTGTAGATCATGGTCTTGATACACAGCCATTGCAGAAAATGAGTCATCCATGTAAATGAGTGCACACACACCCACACAGCTTTATTTTACGGTTACAGTATTACTATGTTTGTGAGTTTTTTCATGGACTGTGTATCAACATTTGGTATTAACAAAGACAGACAGGCACACACACACACACACACACACACACACACACACACGTTTGCCTCACTATCTTTGTAGGTACTGTCCACTAACATTAATGCTACACAACCTCAGTAACTCAAAGGCTTTTGACTCTTTTGGTTTTTCAGAAGAAAGTTGCAGTTTCTGGTACCAAAACCTATTTCCCCATGGAGACTAATAATATGTCCTGACGAGGTAAAATATGACCCCCTAACACACATTTATTTTATGAAATACAATATACTATACAGTACGGCAGTTTTCGAAATAAAGTTACAAAAAAACTTCCTCTTGGGGACCGGCAAGGAGTCCCAGCAATGTATAAAATGTCAGCCCTTTCTTTTTGTACCTACAATGTAATACATACATGGTACACACACACACACACACACACACACGGACTTCCAGCGTCTTTCTGTTTTGCCCACGTTCCCTCTCGTCTGTCTCCGAACTCCTCCAGAACAGAAGCACTCAGCTTTATCGCCTCCTTTACCTGCCCCCTCCTCCTCCTCCTCTCACCCCCATAGGAATCTCCACACTAAAAGGCTTCTGTCATCTGCATTACAGCATTGCCTCTCTCTATGATTACTAACCTGCTTCTCCACCTGCCCCTCCCCCACATCCGATCACATAAAGCACGGGCTCAGAGGCACATCTGCAAGGACGCCACCGCAAATCACCACCAACACTTCGCTAAATGCTCCTACACCTCCTTCCCTTTATCTCCTTCTTTCATCCCAACATGCCATTATGCCCAAGTGCCCTACTTTTCCCTCTCGGGGTTCTCTCAGTTCCGTCTGTCATCTATTCCATCTGATGTACCACTTTGTTCAAATGAAAGTGTAAGTATGCAGTTACCCACTAACCCTAAATGTAGTCCATCAGGTAGCGGCGTCTGACGCGTCCCGTCTAAATCGTTGAAGCTGAAGCTGTGAGGCAATTTCAAATTGATTTAAACAGCTCTTTTACAATAGAGCATTGCCTCAAAGCAGCTTAACAACTATCTAGGATTATATATACTGCAAAAATGGAATTATTGAAATTAATTAAATGATCCCCTAAGTTTTGTGAGCAGTGCTGTATATATAGTCCTGAGCAAAAGTCTGTGCATTCAGATTTGTTGTATTAGCAATGGTATAATGACCATTAGCCTAGTGGTTAAGGTACTGGACTCTGGACCAGAAGGTCCAGGGTTCAAATCCCATCTCTGTCACAGATGGGTCCTTAAGCAAGACACCTAAACTGGATAAGGGCGTCTGTTAAATAGTGTAAATGTAAATGGGGGGCGGGGTGGCTTGTAGTTTGGGACTGTGGTGGCCTAGTGGTTAAGGTACTGGACTATGGACCAGAAGGTTGGGTCCCAGAGCAAGGCCCTTAACCTACAATTGCTTGGTTTGTACAAATGTATTAACTGTAAGTCACTCTGGATAAGGACGTCTGCTAAATGACGTAAATGTAGATATAAAAAATATTGTCAATGATTGGTCCAAAATCTTCTTTCCCACTGATGTACTTTCGGATCTTTCAGAGCTTTAGCATATCTTAGCCTTTTCACCCTGTTCCTCTTCTGAAAAAATTATTTATTACTTGCTCCCCTTTTAATCCCTGGTATATATATATATATATATATATGTATCTCGAAGATCTCTGGTTCTCTGATCTCCTGTGTGAAGTTTGCATGTTCTCCTTGTGTATATATATATATATATATATATATATATAAATCATATACTCAGCATAACAATCAGCATAACAATCTGGGTGAAAAGTTGAAAATGCTTTTTATTTATTATTTCAGATTGTATCTTCTTATTTTTTGGTATAATGACAGCGTCAATGACATCTTATCCAGCATGAGTTCACAATATTCCAAAGAGCAAAGTCAAATGTATTTCTATAGCGCTTTTTACAGTGGTGCATTGTCTAAAAGCAGCTTTACAATCTTCTATTACCTTAAAAGGCCAATTCCAAACTGAGCAAGCCTAGGGCGACAGTGGAAAGGAAAAACTCTCTGAATATAGAAGAAAGAAACCTTGGGAGGACCAAGACTGGTGAGGTTATATCCTCCCATGTCTTTTCATATCACTGCTATGCTAATGACACCCAACTAAATCTGTCCTTCCCTCCCTCGGACACCAGTGTCTCTGCCAAAAGCTCAGCATGTATAGCTGACATATCATCATGGGAGACTAAAGCTAAATCCTGGCAAGACAGAACTATTACTCTTCTCAGGTGACTCTTGTCCCCACCAAGACCTTGTCCTCTCAGTTGACAGGGCTAGGATCTCCCCTTCTGTTGTGGCTCACAACCTGGGAGTGACTATGGACAACCAATTGTCCTTTTCTTCTCACATTGCTAACGTCTCTCGGTCGTGTCGCTTCCTTCTTTACAACATCAAAAGGATCTGTCCATTGCAGCACTTATCACACCCTGCACTGCACCTTGCTCACTCCGGTCCTCTAGCACTGCTCGACTGGTCCCCCCGTCTCTCAGGGGACAAGGAAGGCATTCATCTAGACTCTTCTCTGTTTTGGCTCCTAAGTGGTGGAATGTTTGAAGACCAATATATTTCTCACTTACCTAAACTAATCCCCCCAACCTTGTCTTTCTAACTATTAAAAAAAAAATAAAAAAAATAAAATAAAAAAAACACCCAACACACCCATTACAGTTTCAGAAGTGTATTCTTGTTGAGATTCCTGATTATTAAGAATGGATGATGTTACTGATGTCTTAAAGCACTTTTGGAAGTCGCTCTGAATAAGGGCGTCTCCTAAATACTGTAAATGTAAAACCACTGCATATAATGCAATGTGACACAACATTCTAAATTAATTGGTTAACTTTCCTGAGGCCGTTGTTTTTGAGAAATGCTGCATGATCATCTTTCCTAATCATGTTGACTCATTTTTGTCCAGAGGCATAAAAGTGAAAAGTGGTCACATTTCACTAGGATGACACTGGCCGTGCCTTGGTTACTGGGCAAATGCCACAAGCAGTGCATACAGCACAAGCTTAAAAACATATGCTGTACAAACACAGGTGTAAGGCTTTTACATGACAGCACAATAAAACGCTTGACTCAACATTTGTAGAGACTTGCAGGTAGCAAAAAAAACCAGATGGCAGCTTGTATAGTGATTCCTATTTAATAATTCATGATTATTTAGGAATCATTTCATGCCAGGGCAGAAAGGTTTAATGTGGCCACAAGACAATAAATCAATGTCCAATTACATACAAAATACAGGTGAGAGTTTAGTTTTTATAGCTTTTTCCAAGATAAATTATTAATAGACAGTCCACTGTTCTGCTGATTTGTGCTCTTTTCTCCAAACAAACTGCGTGTATATGCTGACACAGGTTATGGTATTAGTAGGTTTACAGTTCACAGATAATAGATAGCCTTCAATGCGTACATGCTGGGTGATATCAAAGATGGTGTGACATGTTGGCAGTGGCTCAAATCTAAGAAAAAACTATGATATGATTACGACTATGCCTTTAATTTTTATAAACTGTGTCAGAATTATCAGCGCAACTAAAAACATTATCAAAATATAAATGTACCAGTCATTTTTTTCATTCATTTTAATCCTGGTCAGGGTTGCAGGAAAGCCAGTGCAAGGCAGGAACAACCCCAGCCAAGGCGCCAATCCATTGTAGGGCACATACACACTCACACAGGAAAGGCACCTCGGAATCACCAATTAACCAAACCCAAGTGGACAGGAGTAGGACATGTAAACCTCACACAGACTGAGTCAGGTTTTGATCGAACCGGGCATACTGGAGCTTTGAGGTGACAGCGATAACCATTGTGCCATAACAGTAGCATGATTCCATTTATATTTTACTTTTAAGTTTAGTGAAGTGTAACTGTAGCATATTTTCAATAGGAAATAGGAAAGTCTTTTTTAGGTTCAGTGTAATGTTCAGGAACTCTTCAGTTTCATACCTGACGTCCTTTTTTTATTGGGGTATACATACGAGGTGAAACAGAGGCCAAATTCCTTTAAACAAAAATCAACATTTAGAAGATTACCGGTAGATAATACACAAATGACCTGATTCAAAAGTGTGTTGACCTTGGTAAATCTGACTAAAAAACTAGCAGAAGCTGCCTGAAAGATTAGTGTAGTGTAAGTGAGGACGACGGTTAGGGCATTAAACATTGCTCCAGAGCTCACGGCTAGAGATTTGCAGAAGATGGTAGCAGTTTTTGAAAGCGTGAAAAACAGCAGTCATTTATCTTTTCATGCGTGTTATGTCTATACAAGATAGCTGCAGTCATTTTATTAAAGATGTGTCAGATAAAATGTTAGTACTCAAAACCGAAAACATTAAATGAAAATTTCTATCATTTTAATTTGACCGAATATAAATGTGTGACCAACTTCCCCATGCATGATGGGCTGATCTTGGTAGTCTGATGACAAAATGCAGATCAAACAAGTGCCTGTTTAGGCAGGTGATGGCTGAAATAACCTCCAGCTTATTCAACCAAGCCAGTAATTTGTGCTAGGACTTTATTAACTATAGTCTATGTTCGAAAGAGCCTATTACATTTGAGATTATAATACCTTAGAGAAGCAATATGACAGCAAGCTGCTCAGCATGAAGAGCGGTACTTCATCAGTCATACTGATACCATTTCAGGAAGGACATATCATCTTCTCGGACTAAAATTAGTCATCCACTAATAGCAGGGTCTAATTTAGAATGCCAGTATGTTTTGCGTAAAACCAGATTGTCAGAATGATCAGCCCATAAAGTGCAGAGCAGTATTGACAATGATAGTGTGAACAACACTGGAAGAATGATGTCACGGGGTGGAATTAATTACGTTTGTTCAATTAATTAATTATTAATTTATTAAGGAATGCAAGCTGGCTATGTATGGTCTCTGGCAGGCTGCAGAATAACTGGAGATCACTCCTTTTAAACCATTATTTATTTACAATTCCAAATCAGAAAATGCTGGGACAGTGTGTCTTGTATTGGTTTTGACTTTTATTTTATTGCAGACAGTACAAACCTGAGATATTTCAAGTTTTGCCTCGTCGTGTTAATTTGATATTTTAATATCAGGCCTGCAACACGGTCCAAAAAAGTTGGGATGGGGCAATTTAGTAATGTGGTTAAAAAAAACTCAAACTAAATAATGATTTCAAACTGGTGAGATTAAAAGTTGATTATGATTTGCTTGCATAAGCAATATCCACAAAAGGCAGAGTCTTTAATGAGTAAGGGTGGGCAGTGAATTTCCAATATGTACAGCAAATGTGTAAGAAAATTGTCATTTTAAAAACCATGTTCCTCAAAGGAGGAATCTATTTTTATTTATTTTTTAATTTACATATTTATTCCTCTACATTGCATAAGAATATTAAATAATTAATGAGCAAGAGCACTTGCACTAGCATCAATAGATGATATAACCAAATTGGCATGGGATTACTTTGGCAAACCTTTATCAAGCACAACAATTTTATTGAGTTATATTCACAAAAAAACAACTAAAAAAGAGCCCTTATGTCAACCATGTCCAGAACTGGCATAGACTTTTTTAGGTATCTAGGATGGACCACATATTCCACATAGCAGTGGAAACATATTGGGGTCAGATAAATCAATATTCTTTTTTGAGAAGATATGGATGTTCCAGGACGAAAGGACAAAAAAGACCACCCATAATGTAATCAGCAAAAGGTCCAAATCCCTGGGTCTGTCATGGTATGGGCTTGGATTAGTGCCCTTGGCAAATATCATTTCCGCTTTGGTGATGGCAGCATTATTGCAGAATAGTACATTTACATATCTTATCCAGTATCATCCACGCATTTATTAGCAAGACAAAGAAAAAAGTTAAATAAGAAACAGTTAGGACTGAACTATGCAAATTCCAACTCATATATTTGATGAACATTTTAAACATTGCAATAAGTCACGTTTGTTGACAAACTGGAGATTCTTTGCCTATTGCTATCACCTGTTTGAATTATTATTTTGTTTTGTTCTTTTCATCATTACTAGCTGTAATTTGCCCCATCCCAACTTTTTTGGAATATGTTGCAGGCTTGCAATGTAATGGATGTTTATTAACAAATGGAATGAAGTTCTGTTTACCAGACAAAACATTAAATGTATTTAGTTCATACTGTCTGCAATGAAATAAAACTATAAAAAAAATAAAAATGTAAGAACCTTTTTTTTCCATCTGCATCTTCCATCACAACAAAACCTTTCCTGATTTTGGGTTCTACTTGGAACAAAAGATAAATGTCTGGAAAGAAAAAGAACAAACTATGGCCGAATTGTGACTTTTATTACAGTATGATGACCCAGTTTGTAAGTGAGCGAGACTGAAAAGGAACTAGTGAACTCTTTACCTGACACGACTAGCATTAGGTCACAGAGGAAAAAAACCCATAACCATTTATTAGGGAGGAAATGCCACATGCAACTACTACTTTTACTCAGGCAGGGGTTAGGGAGCTTCTTGAAAGTGAGGGCAGAAGTATGCAAAATAGGGCATGACTCACCACTTACTTCAGATCTTATCCACAAGAGGTCAGCATGTTTCGAGTCAGTCAGTCCACAGTGCAATCCAGTCATCACAGCCCTCCAGCAAACATGGCATATCGATTAGCCTAAGAAATACAACTATACAGGAATAACTCTGCACTAATACTATACTTATAGTATAGAAAGATGTATTGCTCCTTTCTTTTATTCCTTATTCTTTCAATACTAGATCAAATTATTAAAGTATGTAAATACTAACAGAATAGATACTAAGAGGTTTATGATTTAGGCCATTACAGGAAAGGAAAATTATGGCTCAATATGATTTAATGTAAGACATGGCATTAAATGACATTGACAGATGACTTTTAAAATGAATTAATGCTTTTTTGCCATGGGTTACAACATAACAAGCGAAAGTAACTGATAATTATTGATCTGAAGGAGTAAACACTTGAAATTACGCTGCTGTTCATTTCTACATGGTCTTCTTACAACCATACAATACAAGCATACAAAATTACTTATGATTAGATTACAACCAAGGAACGAAGAACAAAAAAGCTGATTTTTACACAAAATAATTGAAGCATTGTCATACAGTAACTATTATCAACCCATTCCAGAAAAAAATGTCCTAAGCAAAACCTTAAATCCTCCACAATAACGAATGATCACATGGGTGCATTACCAAATACATTTCAAAAAGTGTACAATGTGCACACTTGCAAAATACAAAAATTTTAATGTCTGTGGTGTGTGTTGAAATGAAAAGGATAATGAAAGAAATGGAGCAACTGTCCAAAGTGTTCTCGTTCATCACTGTGGTAAAAAGCAACGTCTACAGATGAGTTTCCATGAGTTCCACCATTCTGTATGGTCAGCTGGGCCGGACAGGCCACACTCTGCTCCTCATGACGGGCTGCAGGCTTAGCAGGCGGGGAAAGGGGATTTCCAATAGTTCACTTTGTGTCCTTTACAATATGCCCCGATTCACCCAAGTCCTTCAGCTCACATTTGTCACACCCCTTAGGAGGACTACAGAAGACCGAGGGTCATACCTGCAGTGTTAAGATGCTTTCAGGCTAGTCGAGGCTAGGTTTAGGTGTAAAAGGAGAACACAGAAAAGAGGTGCTCATTGGTTATTTTTGGCTTTTGCGTGTGTTAGGATGTGCGACTTGAGATTGGTCGACTGAGCAAACTTTTTATTGCAGCCATCAAACGGGCAGACGTATGGACGGTCTCCGGTGTGAATGCGCACGTGTGTGCGGAGATTAAAGTCCAGAGAGAAACGTTTCCCACAGCCCTCAAAAGTGCACTAGTCAGGAAAATAAACAGACAAACTGGATTTAGTTCACAGGGCAAAAGGCTGTTTTTCATTTATAATGGAGATAATGTTAGAGAAAATATTTACATTTACATCTTACCCAAAGTGACCACTGTAAGTAACTCCAAGCACTTCGACTTAAGGGATTGCCCAGTGAGCCAACAAGTGGCAGAGGTGGGATTTAACCCCTGGACCTTCTGGTTCACGGCCCAGTACCTTAATCACTGAGCCACTGCAATCCCAAACTACACTGCTTACAAAAATTAGGGGATATTATAAAAAGAATATGAAAAGGATCCCACAAGAACTGCTGGTCAATCTGATCCTGTCCATGCCTAATCACTGTCAGTGTGTTTTGGCAGTCTTAGGTGATCACACACCCTACTGAACAGTCATTGTGGGGCACATTGTGGGGCACTCTCGTCCAGTCTCACATGCTCCTGTCCATCCCCATGAATACATATTGCTAGTCAATCACGATAATTGAGTTTGAATCTTATTTGCGTAATCAAACAACATTGACTTTTTCCTTCACTTTCTAATGATCTTGTTTAATGAAATAAATTCAAATGCTTTTTTTAATCACTTCATATTCATTTTGAATTATAATTCCCCTAATTTTTTGAGCAGGATAGCATTGCTTGTTTACTAAACAATAGAGAACTGATGCCGATTTACCCAAGGACTTCATACATATAAAGCACTACACCCAGTGCACATGCTTAAAAGTTTAAATTGAACTGATGCTAGTGCATGATGTTCCAACCTGAAATGGCTTTTCTCCGGTGTGAACTAGTTGGTGCCTCTTTAGTTTTGAGCTTTCCACAAAGGCTTTCCCACACTCTGCACATACATGGACCCTTGGCCCATGGGTGTGGAGGTGCTTCCTCATTGCAGAGTTGTCCCTGAACATCTTAGTGCATCCCTGTGAAAAAGCAAAGCTAATTTATTCCTACAACATTCAACTATAAAAAGTGAAATAAGCATCAAATTGCTTGCATCTGTGTGTGCTTTTAAAGGCGAAACAAATAACACAACTGACACTACATAAAGCAGTGATCGATATCATTATGAAAAGTCAGCTGAAATTTTGGCACTGTGACAGACCTACTGATAATGGACTGGTAATTAGGTTTTCAGAGCAGTGCATGTTGGCGCTGAGGTTTATGTTTGCACCAAGGCCTGGCAGCATTATGGAGCCAAATTATGCACTATAATGTGATAGATGATAGATTTAAATGCACCATATGAGAAAAGATTCTGGTGAGCATCTAGAGACAGTGAAAACTCATTTGGACCACAGGTGATTGCTTCAAGACTTCACACAACCCGGCTTCACCCATTTTCATTAAAATGTGTCTAGACAATTCATTAATCTTGGTGAAATTCAATATTTTAGGAGAACATTTGATCAATAATCCTCTTGGAAAATCACACTGTTCATTCATTAAACTCAAACTCAGCATAGCCTGCATGCAAAATCACATTCGATGCCCCTGACACGGAGCTAAAACACACCCACTGAAGCATGTGTACACGCTGTTTCAACAGAGCATGAGATCAAGTTTACTGATCATTGTGCTTTTTGTTTGCCGTGCACAGAAGCACAACTAATAAGATGTTTGGCTGACCTCGCAACTGGCTGCCAATCAGTAAACCGAGAACAAGACTGACTTCTCAAAGCCTTGCTATGTCTTTACAATTTACAAAGCTAAAACAAGTGTGTTATTAATCAAATGTGCTTTGTATTAGACAACACATTAACACCAGTTCCACTGGAAGAATACAGGAAACATCCTATGGTGAGCCAGTAAAAATAAAAAGGTGATCATATGTGCGTCCCCAATTTTAAAAAGCAAAGGCCACCACTGATGTTGACGCAAGGTATAAACTAAACCATTGAAGATGTTTTGAAGATTAAACTGAGATTCAGAGATCGTTATGTGACTACAATGAATATGGTGTCTATAAAACTATTGAAACGTGTAAAAACACTTACTTTATGAGGACATGCAATCGTTCTGGGTGCATCATCTTCTTTAATCTTTCGCGGTTTCATTCTGAAAAAGCAAACAGAACAACAGAGCAAAGCAACTAAATTAAAACAGTATTCCATGCACAGAACAATAATAATTCTAACTGCTTTCATGTGTACACAAATGACATGAACAAGTACATGCAAAGTGCCCTTTTACCATAAGTAAATGCACTGTGTGACATTTCCAAACATACCACCCATTTCTCCTGTGAACAGCAAACAGCCTAGCCCCCTTAAAGACCCATTAATTAAACCAGTATATAAACAATGTGTCAGAGTTCCACCTTACCGTAGTGCGTTACGACTCAAAGGACCACTGTTACTGCAAGGACTAGGAAAGATTAATTATCAGATTAAATGTGTTGCACTGTTTGCCTACAAGAGGGGAAAACAGTTTTGCAACCTCAGCTTGGAACATTTACATTTAGCATGCATTCGGTCTTAAAATCTGTCTGATAGATGTTAAACGTTATTGTCACATGTCACGTGAATAAAATCTAAATGGCTGCAGGTAATTAAAAAGATGCAAATGTTTGCATGATTCCATCAACCAAGATTTATTCAATGCTTTGACCAAGGTTTGAGCACCATGGATGTGTATTGTTTAAGGTACTAGACTATTAAACTGAAGGTTAAGTCCCAATAAAGTCGAATCCGGTTAACCATCAAGAGGTGTTCGTTTTGGTCCGGCTGGTCCGATTAAACGAACATGCCCTATGTTACATATTAAATGTTTATTAAACCTTTATTATATACGTATAGCAAAATACAAACAAGAACTACTGTTGTTTACGAACTTTGTACGTTGAAAAATACATTTGCAAACAAGTTTTTCAAAACAATCTACAACACAATGTATAGGTACTCAGCATGCAAAGTATAATACTGTAAAAAACAAGTTCTTACTAAACTCCAGTCAACGTTTGAAGAACTTATCCAGTGTGATCTGACTCGTTCTCTTGATGGACTGCACTTGAACAAAATCAACAAAGTAGTGGGCGTGTTCACCTCCAACTGATTTTGCTCGTCAACACAACTTTTCGAATTTCCTGACTTTTGATAAAAGCATAAATTCCTCTGTGGATCCCAAAAATCCTCCCATAAATCGCTCACTTTGCAGTGGTTAAGTGGCGACTTGTGGCTTCTTTTTCTTATTCGCTGTTATGTTCTTTGGTCCGATTAAGCAGAATTTTGGTCTAAATAAGCTAATAACATTACACGTATATAATAGGATGTGTTTCGGTACTTAAGGATGCAGTCAGAATAAGCAGTTGGTCCCATTAACCGGTGGTCCAATTAACCGGATTCGACGGTACATACAAGCCGATGTCTGTGACAGATCGTGGCTTAATGGATTAGAGAGCTACATAAAAATTTATCAAGAGCTGAACCAATTGCCATTCTAATGAAACAAAGATGACTGCCTGAATAAACAATTTCGCCATTAATTTATGATATGGTTGCATGTCAGGCAACTGCCCGGAGTAATCATTACCTCAACAGTTAATGTGCAGGTGTACACAAAGTTGACACACTTCTTATTCCACAAAACCTGAAGAAAATCTGTTCAGTGAAGAAGCCATTTCTCAGGGTCATAATGCATCTTATCACAAAGCAAATCTATTAATCAATCAAACTCAAAATATGGGTATGTGTGGAGCAAATTCTGTTTTAGTGTTTAAATACTTCACCTTTCTTTATCAACAAGAACAAAATAACTTCACAAAATATTTTAATGTCAACTCGACCCCTGCAAACCATTCAGATCTTAATTTAAATGTATAGTGGAAATTGTCTATGGCAAGGCTAATCTAATCTGTCAACAACTATTCATTAAAAGTAATTTGTTTTGAGTATGCTTTACAAAGTCAAAAAAAATAATTGAACAAAAACTTCTGGGTATAACACCAAGCAATTTATGTCATATAGAGTAAAAACGCTGTTCACATGTTGTAATTATGCGTCAATCAAACAATGTTAACGACCCAAATTGGAACACAAACTTCCCAGCTTTTGTTTATGGCCCAGTGTGTTCATAAATTAGGTGTGAACCAACAACAGTTGATGTCAGTGCATTAGTTCTTGTAAGATATGATTCCCATACTTTCTCCGCCCAATCTTAATCACTGTCAGAGCGTACCTACAGAAGAGCTGTGGTACTGATTATCACAAACCAAGCTGTGAAGGCAAGACAAAACACCTAAAGTGAATCACTGCAGCTTCCCAAGCTCACTGTTCTGCACAGGCAAATATGTGTATACTGAGACGGTGTGACTACCTGGATTCCTCAACATATATTAAAACAGTATTCAGATAAGCTACACTTGGAAAGGTAGCTTTTGTTTTTATATATTGTTCAAATGAGTCAACATGTATTTGGACACTTCAACATACAAACCGCAGTGTGTTTTTAAAACACGTTTCCCAACACCACTGCAAGACCAACAGCCCCATAACTTAACATTTCCATTTAAGTTTTTTAACAGTGTGGCTTGGTTGAAATTCTTCTTGTGTCTTTCACCACACAAACACAACAATTTAACATGCAAGTTAAATTAGGATGCATGAAAAATAAGGCAGTACTCCAAAAGCTGCTGCACTGCTGTGCATATTTAATTTGCAAAGTTTGGTGACGTTGGTTCTGTTTTAATAGCATGTAAAGTTCAAGGTCACTCTTTTACTCCTGGACAGTCAAGGAGAGCCGGGGGCATAGAACGCTGAGCAGGGCCAACCCTAGATAGGCTCCAATCTATCACAGCGTACACACACAAACTAAGGGGCACTTTAGAGACACCAATTAACCTAACATCTTTGGACTGTAGGAGGAAACCAGAGTACCCTCAGTAAACCCATAAGGAGAACATGAAAACATTCAGAATTGAACCAGGGATCTTAGCTGTGAGGCGGCAGTTTTATCTGGTAAGTACAAGACTTAAACGAACACAGATCAGATGATGCCCAAGTGTACACGTAGTTAAAAGTATGTATATCCCCAGCCTTAAACCACAATAGTTTGCATAATGTCCACTGACCATTTTCTTCAACAAGTGTTTTTTAATCCACAGAACCCACCAGATATTCACTCTTTCTGGATTTTGTCTGTGCATGTAAACACTCTCACAATACTGAATTCTGTGAATAAGTAGGTCATTCTTATGTAACATGTTATTTCAGTTTCGGTTTTCTTTAAAAAAAACAACAAAAAAAACCCAAAAACAATCTAGTCAACTACTTAATGATTTGGTGGTCTACTTGCACGAGAGAGTAAAAATTTGTTTTTTTACACACAAAACACGTGTGTATGTACACACACACACACACACACACACACACACACACACACACACACACACACACCCACACACGGGGTCTGGCACCTAT
>JAUZSU010076308.1:0-20453 GCA_034780255.1 Parotocinclus maculicauda | reverse complement strand
GTGCCCTAGTGCCTGTAAATTTAATGGTCCAATGAAGGTAATTTAAAAACCAGGATATTTCCTCACTTAAAAAAAAAACCCGGGACGCCAGGACAGGACGTGAAATATGGACATGTACCGGGAAATACGGACGTTTGGTCACCCTAATACAGTGAGATGTGTAGATACCCAAAAATTACATAAAACAATGTTGTTCGTGCAAGAGGTCATCTCAAATTGGTCTAATGAAGTTAAGATCACTGTTAGCCAGCAAAGTTTTTATCAGTGTGAGCAACCCATTTAATTATAGACTTGGGTAGAACAGAAAGTTAATGAACTGGTGCAGAGGTGGAAAGCTATAAAATTTAAATATTGACAGTCACTGAAGTGTTTATACAATCCATTCTACTGCCAATATTTGTCTCTGGAGATTTAAAACCTCTATGCTTCATAATTTGTACCTCTCGGCAGTGATAGTGGCTAAAATAACAGAGGTTACTGCTTACAATCAGTGTCCACATATATTTGGGCATGCCCAGTGGTGGCCACATGTCTTAGACCACTAGTGAAAATGCCTGTTTGGATTCTTTGGCGTGAGCTGATGAGTTTTAAACAACCGTCTTCTGACTTTGACTTCTCATAAATGGGAACCTTGGCTGAAAAACAACCGGAGGCTGCATTCATGATAAACAATAACAAACACCGAGTATTTCAAGAAGGAAATTACGACGCTCCTCTGCTTATTTTTGAACTGCAGTCTGCAGTGAATGTACATTTATAGGGCATGAGAAGGTCCCTTTTAAAGAAGGTTCCACACTGGATTCAACGTCTACTTTTTTATACTGGTCAGTTTCAGGACTTCAGTGTGACCTGAATTATTTAGGATGAAGTTACTATGCAGTGTCTTCATGCTATATCATGTTGTTTTGTACTTGTACTAATGACTTCACTCAGTTTTTATCTTCTGCTTTGAGTTTCTGAAGGTCTTTGTTTTGTCGCCTGAAAGGATATAAGACAAAAACGTGAGAATGGTTGCAAATAACTTAAATACCTTTCACAATGCTCTTGCGCCAAGCCTTTTTACCATATAACACGCTGTCACGCACAGAAGATGCTTGAGCGGTTCAAACTAACACAGCATATCCCTAATATATCCCGTGTTGCCTTTAACCTGCCCAGACATGTACACTCAGACAGACATATTGACATACAAATACAAACTCAGACACGCAATGTATCCAATTCAAGATCATCAGCCTGCACGCAATAAGAGAAGCTTTTTTAAGTGTACTTGCAGGTCTAAAAGCCACTAAGAGAATTCACATGTTGGTAATCGTGTTTTCCAACATTTAACTAATGTGATTATGAGAAGTGTGCATGATTCAGAGAGAAGCCTCATTTGTTTTGTAGCATTTCTACAAATAGTAAGGCTATATTTTGGCCAAGAAAACTGCAGTGTTTCCCATACATTGATTTGTATAACATTGACAGTCAGCTACTAAGCTATTTATGTTGGGTAAAATCTTATCTCACTGTAAAGCTGCATGCAGCAAATTGATTTGCTCAATCCCTCCTTCCTTTTCTCTCTCTCTCTCTCTCTCTCTCTCACACACACACACACACACACAAACACATTTAGGGAATAAAAATTGTATTTTATGTGTCAGTGAAACCCATTTGCTGTTGTATTTATATCATGAGCAGGCATTTCAGAAAAGAGCAGGGAACTCAGAAGCATTCAGAAATGGTATGGTACTTCTAACTTTGGTTTGTTGTGTTGAAAAGATACTGTTCTTGTTTCTCCGCCTGTCCAGGCATGGTTCTCCTACTTCAGACGTAACTCACCTGAGTGTAAACACCTGCAGTTCATCATCACAGAGCTTATAAGGTGCACATCAACAGCCAAATGGCCCTCAGCATTCAGACTGCTTAATGAAATTCTTGAGTTTAATAAAACTTGGCTGTATTGCTGTAAGTTTATTTGCAGCTGCTGTGCTACAACAGCTAATGTATCTGTAAATAATGATGTTGTTTATTCATCAAGTCAAGCCTAAGTGACTTGAGGATAATAGCTTTGAATAAATATGAAGAACTCCTTCCTTCAGTTGCTTTTATTATTTGTTTTAGCAAATAGCATATAATGCAATCCTTCTACATAATGTGACAACCCAATGACTGCGGTTGCATCCCAAACCACATAGTATGCCTTTGGATGTCACAACTGTAGTAATGACACAACGGGTAATGTGATATTAAGTATAGTAATATGTGGTTTTGTATGTAGGCTGAGACATGATGTTTTGTCTCTACCATTCTTATGCAGATGTGCGGTTGTAGAATAAATTCTAGATCAAAATCTAGAAATCTGAGTTCATTTAAGATGACTATGCGATTAAATCTGTTAATGATTAGATTAGTGTTTATGTGGTGTATTATTTATTTTAATACAGTTTGGGTACTGAGGAACAAACTGGTCAAGATACCTGGCACAGTAACACAAGCCAACAATTATGTTTGAGGCAGACGGATAATACTGTCCATGTGTGATTTTTTTCAATACGTTTAATAAGTACTATTGTAGTCCCTTGTTTACGTAAACCTGAAACACCTGTAAGATTTTGGGATGTCTATGAGATACAGAGACAAGACAGGAGAATACTTACATTATCCAGTCTCCTAATTCCTCGCACTGGTTGCTATTGCAGTGTGGGTGGATGGTGAATGATCCGCCACAACCAATCAAGCTTGTGTAACATCCGAACCAACCAGAAGGCACCTCTGGGACTCAAGTCTGGGTCTCTGAGATGGCTAGGGAACTGCTGCTTCTTTATGTGACCACCTTACTTGAAAACATTGAGGACGAGATAGATTCAAGGACCAGTGCTTCAAATGGGACACAAATAGAGCACTAGTTAACAATGCTGAGGCACCTTGGTTTGTACGTAAAGTTTGTCTGTTGGTCTTGGATGGTGTAACCCTAACCCTAACCCTAACCCTCATAGATATGTAGCACTGTTTCCCTCATGGTGACCAGAGCACATGGATTCCAGTGGTAGTTGGCTTTATAGTGGTTCTGTCCTGTTTTTGGGGATCTTGCTCCATTCATTTGGGTCTGTCCCAGACAACAGGTCCCTCTCACGGGGTTCAGCAAATGTAGATCACTGTAGAAACGTGTATACCAATATGTACATACTATGTAGTGGGATTCCAAAAAGGCACAGAAAAAGGCTTCTAACAGTAGTTACAGTTTGAATGATTACAATTGAGTTCTATGTCAAGTTAATTTACGATCCATTTTGATTTTGTAAACTCAAGCATGGTCAGACAAAGTTGGTCTCCATGGTCTTAAGAGTGATCCTGACATATCTCTCAGCTCCAACAAACATCAGTTGGTGGAACTGTTGCAATTTGTGTTGGAGACTGGATGTATTACCGATCGTGTGATGGTTTGCAATAGACTATTGTACTCCGGCGGTGGCATGTGGCTTAGTGAGATGCACTGTCGCAACCTGGGTCTTTCAGTGTGTCCTCTGCATGTCCACATGGGTTTACTTCAGGTACTCCAGTTTTCTCACACAATCCAAATACATGCTTGTTAGGTTACATTGATTTTCTGAAATTGCACTTAGAGTGTGATAATGGATTGCCGAATGAATTAATGTTGTACTCTGTCCATGAGTCCAGCTTTTCTAAAATGGTCTTCAGTGCCACTGTGCCCTTCAGCAGTTCAAAGTAATCACTGAAGGTGAATACAATAATTATAATTATTCTTGAAAGTTACTACACCTAAAGGACTAACATTCTACCAGTGAGGGGACATGTATAATGGGCTAGCTGTGGTTTTGAATAAAAAAAAATTTAACATCAGCAAAATTTCACAGAAATTGCTGATTATTCCTTTAAATTGGGCAATTTTGAGCAAGAAAAAGCAACAGTATGTGCCTGAGTCTGGTAGAATGGTCATTTAGGACAGGATGACATTTGTTTCCAACAAAACATTATTTATCACTTATATGACCTATTGGTTCAGTGGTTAGCACTGTTGTCTAACAGCTCCAGAGACCCGGGTTCAAGTTCAAGCTGCTGCCTCTGCCATATTCTCCTCATTTCTGCATGGGTTTACACCAGGTACTCTGTGGTGTGATTTCTTCCGACATTCCAATTGACATGTATTAGGACAACTACCATGTCTAAAATGTGTCCTGTAAGTGAGTCTCTGTGTGTGTTCTCACACCTACAATGGACTGGTGCCTTGTCTAGGGCTGCTACCGCTTATTGAGCCCTGAGTTACCACTTGGGCCCAACCCCCAAGTTAATTTTGTATTAAGTGGAAGAGTGAGTGAAAGAGTGAAGACCAACCATTTTTTTGGTTTCATTGGTAATCCATTGGTTTAAATGTGAGAACTGGGACACAATAAACCCCCATAGCCTGCATGTACTCTAGAATTGTAAAAGTAGAAGTTTAGCAGTTTGATTTGCCAGTTGCAATTGTTGTCCGGCGCTTGTTTGCAGAGGCAGGTCATGACCCTAAATGGCCAGCGCTACACTATATGTGTCTGTCAACTGGATACCATCAGTACACATCCAGAAATACACATTCCTAGTCTTCTAATGATGAGGTGATAGATTTCACAGGCTGAACAGTAGTTGGTGTTACTCACTCTAGTATGCAGTAAACCCCAATTACCTACTAGGACATTGTATTCCCGCAGTGCCTCCATCTTTTACAACACCCACCCTTATTCTCTCAGCCTCTCCTACTCACACACACAGAGGTTCTGACCCTATCTTCATTTTCTATCACTTTTAATATGTAACAGATACATAGATTTAAGTCTAAAACTTAAACTTTCCAGAGACAAACATCCATTGCTGGAGCTTTCTGTTTAACAGCACACAGCAATTGTGCTAAATTATTCTAAGACAATTTCATTCTGACCTAGAATTTGTTTTACAGTATGTCTCAGGCAATGCAGCTCAATTTCAGACACCAGCCACTGAATGTCCCATGATTAAATTTTGCATATCGCAAACCTAAAATTTGCATACCTATTCACAGTTCATCACATCTGTAGCACATGAGAAACCACAGGCAAGACCTGATTTCAAATATCTCACAACATATAATGGAAATCTAAATCACTTGTTGGGGAAGCTGATGGACATTCTTAGACGTCCTTCAGCTGCTTTTATTTTGCATTTCTAACGTTCTATTTCTCAACCATTTAATTCCTCGAAGATTATTCCAAATACAGTAATTACCAAGAATTGTTCAATCATTTCACTGACTTAGTGCTCAGGTGGCAAAGGGGTCTAATATGCTAGCCTAGAGGTAGCTTTAGGGGATCATACCTTGGTCCTGAAACGGACTGACACTCTAAATGGGTTTATGTTTAACTAAAATGTACAGTTTTATATTTGAATAATGTTTTATTCACAATAATGTTTTGGTGTTGTGTCTGTGATAAATTTGAATAATTTTGGGGGTGTTCAGTCTGTGATGAATTTAAATCATTTGGGGGTGTTTGGTCTGGGCTAAATTTGCATCATATTAATGGCAGGATTAAAATTTTGATTAGGAACGCAGGTTAAAGGAAAATAAATAACTAAAAAACAGCAAATTAAAAAAAACGAAAAAAAAAATCATTACATCAATAATAACAAGAATACATAGTATTGTAACTATCATTATTACCATTTTATTGCTATAATAATAATTATTATTATTGTTGTTTTTATTGTTATTATTATTGTTGTTGTTGTTGTTGTTGTTATTATTATTATTATTATTATTATTATTATAATAATTATTATTATTATTATTATTATTATTAATACTACTACTATTATTACTACTACCATCATTATCATCATTCACTATTAAATTAGTAAATGTTTATTTAATCATTTAAAAATATTAGTGTTTAAATAATCATTTCAAAATTTGGCCAAAACAAGATTAATGATAATGATAAATGAGTTCTAATAAAGAGGTTTGGGACAAATATACAACAGGTTATTAGAAAATGTGAACTGAAGTAACCTTGATCTATCAGAATTTTTTTCAGGTGTCGCTAGACAGACACAAGACGCGAAAAATCTTGACCCCGCCTATTTGAGAGAACGCACGCCGATTGGCTGATGTAGCGCAAGCGGCGTGGTTTCTGGAGGTGCTTATTGTTAGGAAACGTGTGCACGCGCTCAGACAGCGGTGCTATTTAACCTTGGTAGAAGCGCATTCGCGGTGTTTTGAGAGCGTGAGCGGCAATCGCTTTCTTAAAAGCGTTTTGTTTTCTGTTACTCATTGTTTGGAGTTTTGACTTCACTCTCTGGCTGTGTAACGGGTATCAGGCGCAGTTTAATCAGACAGCTCGTGTGTTGCGGTTTCACCTGATGGACTAAAACACTACCGACTGTTTGTTTCTACCTGTAATTAGTCCACTGTTTATCTCCACAATGTTGGACTCGTGCGCTAACAAGAACGGAATGGTGACTAGCATCTACACGAAAATCCGCACAGATGTCTTTAAGAACAGCTATGACCTCGTCGGGAAAGAACTTGGCAGGTAAGGGTGGTGTTTAAAATTAAAGTGTGTGTGTGTGTGTGTGTGTGTGTGTGTGTGTGTGTGTGTGTGTGTGTGTGTGTGTGTGTGTTAATGAGAATGTGAGTTAATAAACGTGGGAACGCCACTAAGTAAGCCTCTTTAACTCGGGCTTTTCCTTTAACAGCTGCCAGCTGATTAAACTACTCCCAAACTACAGTACTCACAAAAATAGGGGATATTTTGAAATAAAATGAGTTTTGTGAGAAGTATACTTAGGGGTCTGCACACTGGTGCAGTGGTTAGTTGTCCCCTCACAACTCCGGTCATTCCAGGTTCGCCTGTGCAAAATTTGCATGTTCTCCTCGTGTCTCCGTGGGCTTCCTCCCACACTCCGAAGACAGAACCTGACCACGTTAGTCCATTTGGTGTATAAAGTGTCACCGTCTGTGTATGATCGCCCTGTCTAGGGTTAGTGTCCATCGTACGTTTTGTGCTGCCGGTTATGTCCCGGCTTCCCGCGACTATGCGTTGGATTTAATGAGTCTGATGATGAATTAATAAACAGGGTACTTTTATTAAAGTGATATGTTTTAATGAAAAACTAATTAAACTTGCCTTTATCTGATATTAAATTATGTGTAGCAATAGTTATATGCATTGAAACGGCTATTTATACACTAAAATGATGGAGTATTTCAAAATGAATATGAAAGGATTAAACAAGAAGCATTTGATTGCATTTAATTAAACATGATTATCATAATGAAAAAGGAAAGTTGTTTGATTATGCAAATGAGATGCAATTCTCGTGATTGAGTAGTAAGTAATATATTCATGGGGGTGTACAGAAGCATGGTAAACTGGACGAGAGTGCCCCCATATTGACTGTTCAGTAAGGTGTATGATCACCCAAGACTGTTAAACACACTGGCAGTGATCAGGTAGTTCAGCAGTTCTTGAGGGATCCTCTTCATATTTATTTTGAAATATAGATTTTTGTGAGCAGCGTAGGATATTTTCCTCAGGTGTTGTGGGTGAGGTTTGCATTGATAGTCTTGATTAAAACCTGATTATGGTTTCTTGACTCATTTCTTTTAAAAATGTTTAAGCATTTACATTTCCTAACCTTATCCCAGCTTTGATGGGTAAGAAAAACTTGGTTTTGTCAGTAGACTTGATAGGTGCTGTTTGCACACAACATTTCTTGTTCTTTTCTTAAAGTTATACATATGTTAGAAAACTTGTATATTAAAATGAGCAAAAATGTTGTGCTTCAATCTGTTCTGTTAAAATTTCAACAAAACGGTCACCACAATTTTTGCTAAGACTAGCTGCCTTGCATGCATTTACTTTGTACTGCAGATTTGCCTTGCAAAATAAAAAGTGTTGTTTAAACATAAAACATAAGGTTATCTACATCAGCTTTGTAACTGGGACTTGTCAATCTAGCTTGTGTAGCAAATCGAGAATAAGCGCATAATCATTTGCTTTGTACTACAGACAAACAAACTCATCCCGAGAGGCTGCATTTCTGCAAGATGGAAAATCTGTGCATGTTTGCCTCTTAATCTTTAATCAATTCCTTGAAATGTATGGCTTAGCAATAAATCGGGCTGCGGGGGTGTGATAAACCAAAATATTTTGCAGTGCATGCAATCAGATTGATCTGTAGGTGTTTTTTAAAAGGGTGATACCACAAGCTTTGTTACCACAAAGGTGCAAGTGTGATTATACAAAAACTAGAGAATAGTCTAGTCTGTATTTTAAGACCTTGCTTGATCAGCTTAAATTGGTCAAATTTTTAAAAGCCCATATCCAGCTTATTATCCTTTCACATTTGAGCCTGGTCAGGGTGGTAGGGGAGCTCTTGTCCCTGTAGAACACAGCCGGTAGGGGCTATTGCTTAGGTCCTGTCTGCTACCTGAGCACCCCCAGGCATTTGGAGACTGGACACTGTATAGTGTAAACAGTAATCCAGACCCATTCATTAGGACTAAAGGTAAATACCATGGTGTCATGCATTAATCTTTCCCAACATACAACCTTCAAATGTGACGATTTTGTGGTTGGAGCTTAATTTGTAGAGACCTGGTTTTAGCCTGCCTTTTGTGTGGTAGGGACTGTTGCCTTTGTTGTTCAACAAATACAAAAGCTCTTACTTGCTGAAATCAGCTAGAAGAAGGGGACTAATTGTTTACTTTTGATTAGATCCGTAAATGTGCTCGTGTTAATATAGCCTGAGAGTAATATTCCACAAAATTAGTATAATATCTAACAGCAATATTAACCTTGTGCGTTACCCAAAATGGGACAACTACATCAAATGTATTATTCTGATTGTATGACCACACTTGATGTAAATTTCGCATTCATCTTTTGTGACCCAGCTTCATTTTACCCCTTACCCTGAGACTTTTTTTTTTTTTCAAAACCATCCCATCTGGTCGATCATAAAATCTACTTGTAGGTGAGCCTTCAGTCTACTGAAGGGAGATGATGATCAAACCATATTTGGCCTTGAACCCCTTCATGAAATGCTTGGAATGTTCTTTATTGATTACAGAGTGTTCATGGTTGGTGTGTGTAGGTCACAAGGAGGAAGGATATTTTTATTGCATTACTTGTTTGTTTAAAAAGGGAAGGAGATCTGAGGAAAGATTGCGCTCCGGATGGGTTGCATGACTATAGACAGTCAAATTATCAGGCCTTCTCGCACCCGAACACCACCACCGCCACCATCACCGAACAAAATCACACTTATGTTTTGCTACTATTTTCTGTTTGACCCTTAACAGATGATTTATTGAAATTTTGTTGATTTGATGAGGGTTGTGAGTTCAAATGCCAGAGCTTAGAGCCAAGGCAAGCCATTAACCCTCAATTTCACTTGTCACTTACAGGACTGTGTGTTGTCTGACTTGGGTCTCCCAGGTGAATAAATGTAACTTGTGTTCTGATTGAATCCGAATCTCAGGCATATTTATGCATTCAGGGATGAGGCGTCATTGTGAGGAGACTGGGCACCAGTGGGTGGATTCTCCCTGTCAGCTTGTGCTGTCGTTTAATGTTAGAACTGGGTGTTCTTGTGGGTGCCCTACTTTCTAACACTGCATAAAAGAACTGGCCTCATTTCACCCAGAAGGTTTTTTTTTTGGCTTTAGCGGGTCATTTTGGGAATTTCCCCCGAGGCTCCAAGAAGGAGTTTATCTTGTCCTTGTTCTTTTTCTCTCAGGTAAAAGTAGCATAGATCATCAGAATGTATCATGAATGAGCCTCTGGATCTCTTTAGTGAGAGCGCAGATTAAAAGATTTCCCCGCTATGAGTCTCTCTCTCTCACACGCAAGAAAAATAGACAAGTGTCACTAAGTTTCGAGTTTCATGCAGGATGCACTAGCACCACTGCATCTGGGTTGTGTAGCCACATCGCGTGTGTGTGGCAGCTTCCTGTATGACTAGTGAATGAAAACATCCTTTTAAAACAAGTCATGGCAACCGACACCGTCTGTCAAAGGAGGACGTAAAACGTGTGCGCGCGCCTCTGTCCGTGTAGGACAAGAATCGTGCAAATTTGATCTGGAAAGCCAAGCCTAAATGTTGGCGTGTAAATGTGTGCAAATGGCACCACTTTTAACATGTTTTTATGGTTTTGGCGAACATGCTAGCTTCATACACTTTGACTTTCATTAAGCCACCCCACCACATTCTTTCCTCTTGTTTTTCTGTTTTGTGGCCATAGTTCTCTGAACAGTCCCGATCTTAACTGTGCAGTTAAATTCATGGCTGTGCGCAGGCAAATTGGTAGCAGGCTGAAGCAGATTAAGAGAAGGCAGGGTGTATGTGATAGTTTAGCTCGGCCTCATGCTAAGCTCCTCACGTGCTGAGCAGGCAAAAGAAGTTGGCAGAGGAGCCACCTGCAGATTAGAGTACAGTGTCCTCGCCTACAGTGCACGCCAAGATTCGATTTGTGCTCACAAGTGCACAGTTTTCACAAAGCTTGGGTTGTGATCTGCAGACTACAGGCCACTGTGGTGATACTTCTGCTGTGTTTTGTGTGTCACATTAGATCAGCGAGAGAGGGGCACCATTTATCACCAGCGAGAGGACGGTGGGTGGTCTGTACTACCCACACACCCTCTCCTCACCATAGTGCGTATCTTATTGTTAGGTGTCCTGAGAAGGCTGAGTTACAACCAATTTGTGTCTTTGGTTGTTAAACAGAAGACAACACAAAATGTCTGACATTGTCTTTGTTTGGTGGGAACAGAAGTGTGTGTGTGTGTGTGTGTGTGTGTGTGAGAGAGTGAGTAAGTGAGATGTTTATACCTTATACTTTCTGACTTTTAACCATCAGTTTGGTGGAACACTGCTTCTGTAGGTTAGGTGTGTTGGTTGGTGGATGTGAGAGAAACACAGATAAGAGAATTAGAATAAGAATTAAAATTAGTTTAACTTAAAAGCACCATTGCTGCCCTGAAATGGCTTGGTGTAGGGTCTTTAAATTGATTTCACTGACCAAGTCGTCCTTAAAATCAGGTTTCTTAGCTCAAACATGTTTAATTTCCAAAGGGTTTTGGTGAGCTAGTGTTCCAATATTTGTTGGACCTTGTTGGATCTGCGCTTAGGTTACATGACAAACATTTGACACCACAAACATCTTGGCTGGTGGAACTGCTCCTCTGAGAATTGCTGAAAAATAGCGGTTTAGCGTCTGCTCAGCATGTGACATCAGGTCGTATTTACCCTCTTCGTCTCAGTAATTACGAAACGACCTAAGCAGCAACTGTGAGCCATTGTGGTCAGTAGACGAGTCATTTGTCATCTTAGTGTGGTTAACATCTCATGCTGAAACAGCCGTGACCATTCAGGCTTCCAAAGGCATGAAAGGTCAGGTGTTTATCTTTCCTTTTTTTCCGTCTAATGATGTAAGCTTACTGCAGATGACACTGATTTTTACACAAAACGTCAATTGTTGATTTGAGTACCAAGTAAATATGAATCTTAAGTTCTATAAATAATCAGCTCCCACAAAAAAAGTTACCACAGTCCATTGTGAAGTGTATAGATATGATTATTAATATGGAGTTCTGTAATTGATCGTCTTTCCGCAGAGGGAAGTTTGCGGTAGTAAAGAAGTGTGTGGAGAAGGCAACAGGAAACGAATACGCTGCCAAGTTCCTGCGGAAACGACGGAAGGGCCAGGACTGCCGTGCTGACATCCTCAATGAGATCGCCGTGCTCGAGTCCGCAAAGGCCAACCCTTATGTAGTGGGTCTACACGAGGTGTATGAGACGAGCACTGAGATCATCTTGGTGCTGGAATGGTAAGAAACTCTTGCACACAAACGTACTCACTGTATTACCGCGCTGCAGACTTTAACCGTAACTGTATTTTATTGTGTGATAATGTCTTGAATAAAATACGAAGTTTTTTATAAGAATACGTTTTGCAGTGGTACCACACTGAAAGAACAACCTCTGTGGGAATAACCCCCAATTTGAAACCCAGAAAAGAAAAATATTTGCCTCTGGCGAGCTACAAGAGTTATTTAGTTAAGTTTAAACCACATCGGCCTCTGATGGCTCTTCCCCAACCCTTGACTCACATCAAATCTGTTTTCCTCACTTTGTGGTGGCTTTACTACATCAGCCAGGTATTAACAGTAGAAGACCAGTGTGAACTTTACTTGCACTATTATTATGCATAGTGTTAATTATCAATATTAATATCCCCATTCTACATCTGGGAAGTACTTGTATGTAGGAAATTCACCCATAACTTGTTCCTTCACAGGGTCAAGTAACAACTATGCTTTTCACTGTATTCGACAAAATGAAGTGTTAAAATACTGTCACGGTCCCTTTAACAGCCACCCCCTTTTTAGTTAAAGTAGAACAGGCCCAGCTCTGTCACTTGCGTCTCTATAGTGCCACGCTCTAAATAGCACCAGGGTAGACTTATGCAGTAAAGGAGTTGAGTTTTGTTTTAGGTAGTTCAACCAAGGACAGTTTTACAGAAGCTGTGAATTTGAACCACCTCACACAGAGACAGATGTAGTCTGGCCTATAAGTTGCGGTTAGAGAAATCCCTGGCCTATGAGTAAAATGCCCAACTGTTTGCTTCTCTTCTAATCAATCTAGACAAAGCCCTAGTCAGGTCTTAGGCCATTTCCTATTGGCAGGAAAACGGTCATAACTGCAATGTTTATTGCCGTCGATACTGGCATGGTGTAAAGCATAAAGCAAACAGGCAGCTCTGACAACCCTAGTTACGAGTCATGAAAATCTTGACCCATAGTCCAGGATTCATAAGCTAAGCCACTGCTTTGTTTGTGATTGTACCCTGGGGTGCAGTTTAACACTCGTCTAGGATGGGGCCAGTAGCATTCCAGCTTAATAACCACAAGAAATTGGAGATACGGTAACCTTGAAATCACCTCTTTTTTTTGTGAGAATGCAGTGTTCTTGTGTTTTTCCTTTTAAACTCTTTCAGGTACTAGATCAGAATCCACTAAATTCACTTAATAGGTCTCACACTTAATGACTTAATGCAGTATTTGAACTCGAACCAGTGGCCAGTCATGACTGGGTTTGACTTGGATTGGGTTAATCGAATGACTGAAGTGTACTGGGCTAAATGTATGGCAAGTTTATATGGAAAACAACTTTTGTGCTTGGTGACAGTTCAAAGTTACATAAAGAAAAATAAAAGCATTAAATAAATCAAAGGGCTTCAGCTATGAACTTTAATAAAAGGTTAATTAGCAGAAAGTATTAAATGTCTAAAACATACCTGAGAGTAAGTAAAGTGCAGTGATACTAGAGCTCAGTGCTTAGAGTTCAATTATAATCAAAAAAAGAGAGAAAAGTGATGTTTTTAACCCAGATTAAAACTTTTTTTTTTTTTTGGGCCACATTTAAGGGTTACTGGTAGTTTGTTTGTATACGGAGTAACAGTTAGAGTTTCGCCATATTCAGTTTTCTTCCACGAATCTAAGAGACCTAATCGGTTTCTATATGCTGCTCACAAAAATGAGTGAAATATTAATTAAATATCTCTGATTGTTGTGTATGATTTATAGACTAGTAGAAGCATATCAAACTCTATTCTGTAACTTTAGCTATTAGTCAGAAGAATTCTGTAATTGCTGGATCAGTGTTGAAAATCATTAGTTAAGTCGGTGTTCATACTGGAATATGGCTAGTGCGTAAATTTACATGTGAGAGAATTTTGTTTAGCAGAAAAGGATGTGAAAAGGAACCACTTTCAGTAGCGGATAATTTCACTTCTTGCTGAGTTTTTCACGGTAGTATTTCACACGTATTCGTTTTTATTATTTAAAGGTGACACTTGTGTTCAGATAATAATCACAGGTGGTGCCTTTAAACCCATGCTTGCAGTACAGAGCTTTGCCTCTGAGATGAACAGTCGTCTAAAGTCCTGATAACAGCTGCTGATGAGGCACGAATGAAAGGCCATTGGCCCAATTTCAAAATGATCCCCTTTTGTGAAATGGTTCTTTTTGTAAGGGATTTTTTTAGGCTTTTCCCCACTTGCCTTCATCGTTAATGCTGCAGACTCTGCACTTCTTAAACTGAACACAATTCACAGTTCCTGTCCTGCATCTACGTGTATGAACACAACGGATGCTGGTTGTGGTGAGGTTTTTGAGAAACGGTAGATTGCATCTCTGTCTGACTCTCGATGGTTTTGAAAAAAAAAAAAAGCCTACTTCCTGAGCAGATCTCACTGTGTTATGCTAAACATCAGCTGTGCCTTAAGCAACAGCTTGCTGTACGTCGTGCGGTCGCGCATTTGCGTAAAACTTTTTACCACCTTATAAGGAAGGTGTCGCTTATAGCTCGCTTCTGGTAGATAACTAATGGGTAATTTCTACCATTATCTAGTCATCTCTGATTACGTTCTTTATTCACATGGTTTTTCCATTTCCATTTCCCTGCTTGCATTTTATGCACTGCCATGTGAGTTCCCAGAGCACAGACAGTCCTATGATTTTTAGGAGGATGTTCTTTCAGTTTGTTTAACTTTGTGTCTGAAGGAATGAAACGCAGTGTCCTGAATCTTAGTAGGATCTTCTGTTGTCTCCGCCGCTCTTTTTCCCACTTAGCCTCCTTCATTCTCTTTCAGGCACAAGTCACTGAGAGAGTAAAAGCAAGCAAGCGATGCAGAGAAATGATTTTTCCATTTCCTGTGGCTTTTCTCGTTAGGCTATAGATGTGCTTCTAAAAACAGTGTAGCAGCAGTTGCATACACAAAGTCTGCAGCCACAACCACATCCTCAGTGCTGAGTGCAAAAAAAGTGAAATGCCCTGGTTTTTCTTGTATTCTTTCAAACTTAAAGTGAAAAAAGGTATTGCTTCATGAGAAAGCTTATCAAATACGTCAGTACGTTAAAATAGTTTCCCTGTAAGTCTGTCTTTGATGATACAAGTTCTGCCCCACATCTAGCCAGTCAAATCTGATTTAGGAGATTCTGCTGGTTCCATTTTAAGACCCATATGCTCTTTTACTAAGGCCATAGTGCAGAATGTGTGACTCTGAACTTGAATCAAAAGTAAATCTTTTTAAATAAAATATATTTATGAACATATGCTTTAGGTTTAAAAATCAAGGCGCTAAACATTGAGGTACCTGATACATTTGGTTGATACGGTGATAAAAGCAATATAACCAGTCCTGTTTTAGTAATAGTAATGGTACAGTACCTTAAAGTTTGCAAAAACAAAACTTGCAGAACAATAAGACTGTTTCACCATAACAGAATTCATTTCGAAGCATTGAATGTTGTCTGAAGCAGAATCCCACTGGTGCATCTTTTTCATAGAACAAACAAACTGTAAATTGCGTATTTAAAGACGATTCTGTTTTTATACACTGTGTTGCCATTATTTATTTATTGTTTCCCCATTTTGACCCTGTTCAGAGGCTTCTGGGATTCATCGCGTAATGCGCAGTGCATGTATGAGCATGTACCCTGAATGGGCTCAGGGGTTTCAAAGGCTAATTAAAGATTTTACAGGATGCACGTCGTCGTCTACCCTGAGGACTACAGTCCATCGCGTGGCTTGATGTTTCTAATTTCCCGTTTCTTCCCCTCAAAACGGACACCAGTTAGTAAATATTGTGATGTTGGTGTAGTATTGAGAACAGGTGGATAGTGTAGTACAGTTTTGCTGTTTTGCGTGCAGGACTCGGGCTTGCTGTTTAACTGGGAGGCGATGGCCAGACCGATAAGCCATGCTCACTACCCCAACTATTTACACAGCTGCGTCTGAGTTGCATAACAAACACACAGTACATGAACACACACACACACTTTTTGAATTTAGTGCATAGCCCACAAAAGCAAGAAACACAATCCACACAGTTACACTTGCTTTGAGTGGAAACGATCTTGCCTTCGTGCTTGGGAGATAACAGATTGGGCTTAACACTGGTTCAATCTATTTTAAATCAATTTTATAATTAATTATTAATTGTTTGTCAGTTGTGTTTATGCAGTAATTGTTATTTCAATCATTTCCACTAGATGATTATACAATACTCACAAAAAATAGGGTATATTTCATTATGGGGTAAGTAATTTATTAATTTTGAAATATCCCCTAATTTGTGAGCTGTAGAGTTGTACATATTAGTAAATGGATTTCGCAAGAATGTGTTACATTGATCTAACCATAGGTGTCTGTAAGCTAACCTGCTCTCATATTAGGAGCTGTAATTCAGTCTCTATAGGGCTGTAGGTTAATGATTTACAGTTGTAAATGTTGTACCATGGAGTGGTCCAGACATGTTCTGCCACTTTAAATCATTTCTGTGTGTAGGTGTGTGGTGTTTTTTTTTTTTTGTTTTTTTTTTTTCCAAATAGTCACAACATTGTAACATTCCTTGCACTCTTTGTATGAGAGGATTGGTACTTGGCTGTGAGCCAAGAAGAATGAACATAACTTTCCTGAGTAACAAAACTCCGTCTCTGTTATGGAGCCGTAAAGGCTGGGAACTTTGCGTGCGACTTAATTATACAGGAATCATTTGTATAAATGTAAGTGTTTTTTTTTCCAGGAGAGTAAATGAAGCAAATTAAAGTCGACATGTTTAGTGTTTGAGGTTTTGCGCTGGAGCTACAAGGCCAATAAAACTAACAAATGAAAGTCTACCTTTCTGGTGGTATAGACATCTGTAGCTTTTAGCTACACTGGCCTCATTGTCCCAGCTACAATACCCAAACATGACGACACATCAACTGCGCAGAAACGGTTCCGATTCCATTCCATATTCTAAATGAGCAATTTCTTGCCTTTGTAACAATATCTACATCTGTCTTTCAGCGCTGCTGGAGGAGAGATCTTCAACCAATGTGTGGCAGATAATGACGAGGCCTTTACAGAGATGGACGTCATCCGATTGGCCCGACAGATCCTGACTGGCGTGGCCTTTCTCCATCGCTACAATGTCGTCCATTTAGATCTGAAGGTGAGCTTACGTGCTCCGTTTGCAGTAGTTAATAAATGCCTGCAGTGATCAATGGCTCTAATCTTGCTAGCTTTGACAGCCCTACATAATACTTTAATAAATCGTATTTTCAACGCTGTTAATCACGTTTTGGTTGCATGATCATATGAGGCAACTGTAATTATAGGCTTTCTGAAATAGCCCCCTGTTCACTCTGTCCTACATTGATATTAAGAACTATTAGGCTATAGGAAACAGTGACTTTTACACTGTTTAATTTATTTGTAGATTCCGCTCATTACTATGTGACAGCGGATGTGTCACGTACACCCTCAGTGCCACTGCATGGTTAAACATCACACCTATTGCCTGGTCAGACATCACAATTGTTTATTTAATGTTTAGAAGCTGTCAGCTTTTTTGATTTGGGGATCCAGTAAAGCTTTACTGTTCTCTTTCAAGCTAGTGTGCAGCTATGCAACCACATATTTCCTCACCAGTAGCTTCAGATGAGTGTGAAAGAGCCAAAGTGCACACTTTCAAAGTTTTTTTTTTTTTTTTAAGTGAGTTTTTGTACGGACCTAACAGATTGCAAACTATTTTATTGTATTTATATTAAATTATTTGAATTACTTCCTTTTACAAGCTGTGAAATGGTCTTCAGATGAGATAAGAATCCAATTATGTATGATTTTTGTATTGAACGCATTTCTTTGCAGCATTCAAAATAGAAAGGCAAAAAAAGATACAGTTCTGAGGGGTGGGAGCAAAATCGAATAAAACACCAGATGTACTTGCACCATTGAACTTTTGCCACATATTTAAGTCCTGCATCAGCTGTCATTGGTAGAAAGAACCAGACCACAGGTCTCTGGTAAATGAACTAGTAAAATGTAATAAAGTGGCCCAAGAACACAGAGGGACAAATGCATATTGGAGTTCTTCAGAAAAGCCAATTAGGATATTTCCTTTGTGGAGCTCTAATTAGATATACCAATCCATCACGTAGTCTGTGGTTAAAAGCTTGAATTTTCCAAATAACTCCATAAAGGCGTGGCACAGTCTCAGGAATGTAACCCATCCCTTTCCCGAAACGCCGAAGCCAACAAACACTTGAGTTTTAAGTAGACTGGTCTGCGTTTCTGTTGTCGTCTCAACGTTTGTGTTTCTGATCTCGTTTCCCAGCCTCAGAACATCCTCCTGACCAGCGCTCAGCCTCTGGGTGATATCAGGATCGTAGACTTCGGCCTGTCGCGTCGTGTGGACAGCGCATCAGATGTTAGGGAGATTCTGGGCACCCCAGAGTATGTAGGTGAGTGAAGTTTATGAAGCTGCTTTGCAACTTTAGGAATCCAACGTCTGTTTGCCTCAATAGAGGTATGAGCTGTTTAACGACCCAATAACCGAATTGGTTGTTGACCGGACGTTACCATAGTGACAGTCACAGTCTTTATAATCTAATGTCATGTAATGGAAAGGTATTTTCACAAGCAAACAATACATAAATGTGCCAGAGATGCAGCTGAAAACACGAGTGGAACGCCACCATCTACACATCATCCGTAGACTAAACTTACACGTATCACTACCTCCAGAAAATACACAACACCATGTTTCTTCAGTTACTGACTTAAAAATGAGGGGATATTTCAAAATGAACATGAAGAGGATCCCACAAACACTGACAGGATCAGCTTGTCCAGCAGATAAATATTAAATCATATCTATGGCAGTAAATTTGATCAGCTCTTTACGCCTCAACATTCAGTGATAAAATACGTTGTTATTTTCTGTCTTAAGAAAACCGGTCGTTAAAGCCTTTAAACAAAACTAAGCAGCTTTTTGTTAGTATCATTACTGAAATTAACAGTTTGTGTTCCATCTGCAGCTCCCGAGATTCTGAACTACGAGCCAATCAGCACGGCTACAGACATGTGGTGAGTTAGTGTGTGTGTGCGTGCGTGTGTGGCAGCTTTATGGGGTCAGTTTAACTGATAGCTCCACTGGCAGGCCGTTGCCTTGTTGTAAAGGCTTCTAGATGAAACTGGTATGATCATGATATCTGTGAAAGGGTTATAAAATGACTAATTGTTACATCGAGTGCCACGGCTGCCAAGTGGTGCAACATTTAAGAGTACACACTATGAACAGGAATTCTGACATGTCCAAAGATTGTAACTGGCTCTTGGGCTTAGTATACTTATTATATTCTGATTTAAATCTGACAGCATGGCTGCCTGTTATGTACTAGATATAACTGGGTTTAGTTGCACTGTGATGTTGTGTGCTGTGTAGTAGAGACACCTGGTAACAGTTAGCATATAGTAAGCTGTTTATTTCATTTCTGTACAGGAGCATTGGCGTGTTGACGTACGTGATGTTGACCGGCTCGTCTCCTTTCCTTGGCGACAGCAAGCAAGAGACTTTTCTCAACGTCTCCCAGGGCAACGTCGACTACTCGCAAGAGCTCTTCCATGACATCTCGTCCCTCGCTGTGGACTTTATTCAGTCGCTGCTGCACCAGAACCCCAGGTACATAGCGTGGCCAACCGGTTCCGAAAGGTTACTTTCAGCAATAAAAATGAGGTTGGATAGGCAGCTTTACCTAAATCATCAACTCGTACTTGTGGTCAAACAAATACACTTGATCTTTAAATGTAAACTGATGCTGCGATATCCTGCCATTTTCTCGCGGTCCTCTGAAACAACTGTAATTAATGGCTGTTTAGATATTTCCCTTCTTTTACCTCTATGAAAACTGATGACAAACTGTGGCTCTGGGCCAGGACTGTATTTAGCACTCAATAAAATGTACGCAGATCAGGGACGTGAGGTTTAAAAAAAGCTATGTGGAAAATTCCTGTGTGCACATAAACATGCACACAATGTCTCGCTGTCCTTGAGAGGACGTTCCATTGACATAGTGACTACTGTAGGACTGGCAAGAGTTTGTCAAAATGGCCAGGTTTTCATATCATTGTGAGGACATTTGTTCCTCATAAGTACAGTCGAATCCGGTTAATGGGACCAGCTGCTTTTTCGGACCAAATCCTGAAGTACCAAAACAAATCCTATTATATACACGTGTAATGTTATTCCGCTTAATCGGATCAAAGAACGTGAGAGCGAATAAGAAAAAGAAGCCACAAGTCGCCACTTAGAGCGGATGCAAAGCGGGTCAGCAAGATATGTGAGGATTTTTGGGATCCTTGGGAGAATTTATGTTTTTATCAAAGGTCAGGAAATTCGTAAAGTTGTGTTGACAAGAGCAAAACCAGCGGGAGGTGAACACACCCACCCCTTTCTTGATTCTGTTAAAGTGCAGTCCGTCAAGAGAACGTGTCAGATCACACTAGATAAGTTCTTCAAACGTTGACTGTAATTTAGTAAGAACTTGTTTTTTACAGTATTATGCTTCACATGCTGAGTACCTATACATTGTGTTGTAGATCGTTTC
>JAUZSU010076197.1:0-20457 GCA_034780255.1 Parotocinclus maculicauda | reverse complement strand
CTGGCGTGGACTTTGAACACTCTGCTCACTCTACTGTTACCGGGTTCATATTCAGGGGCTGTATTGTACAATGAGTTCATAACCAGGACAAAACTGTTTATTTAAATTGTTGAACTCTGCAACATGTATAAATCCCTTACAAACCATTGTTTAAAAATAATGGAATGCAAGCATTTATTATACATGGCAAAACCAGCACTCACTGAAGCATGGCAAAGGGCTACTTCCCTGCTCTCTACAGTGATGAAAAGACTAATGATGAGTGGGTTTTTTACATTCCTAAACTACTTTTACTGATGATGGTCAGGGGGGCTCTGGCACCCGTCACTGAAGAAGGACACAGACATAAGCATGTTTTGAAAGCTTGAATGCCAGTCCACTGCAGGGCTAAGTAGGGTCTCTGTTGCAAAACCAGGGCACGATTCCTCATCTAGCCTCCCATCCCTTAGACCAATGGTTCCCAAACATTTTCGAGCACGTAACGCTGACGCACACATAGATATCTTTTGTTCCCAAATTCCATTGGAATTTTATATTGTGACACTGGAATTCATACACAACTTTTGTTGTTTACCCTTACTGAACAACAACAAATCAATAAAGCAACAAATCACCTTTACAGCTCAATTATTGCAAGTGACATGCATTATGTATCTTAAAAAAATCACTGTCTAACAGAATCCATTACTTTCTCAGATGTATTTACGATCCATTGTTGTTTGCAGATGGTAAAATGCTGTTTGATATTGGTAAAGTGCTGAGCAGCGGAAAGCTTTAGCTGTGCCTGCTCTTTATAAGACCCCATTATTGGATAAGCAGTCCTACAAAACAGTTATTGCAAATTATATGTAATTTAAAGCAATGTGTTCAAGGTTTTGTAAAGCCAGGAGATTTTTACAATGATTTTAAATTCAGTATGGTCGTAGCTGACAGAATATCAAAATCAAGTGAAATTCAATCTTAACTTTGGCATGCAGTGTTAGAGGGGATGCCTGATTAATTGACCAAACAAGCATTCGACGACTGTTGCTTGTCTCACAATCTGAGCAGTCTTGTAAACTGATTTCTTGATGAAAGCCGTTTTTCCTTAAATCTATTGTAAATCTATCCCAAGTGACAGTGGTTGGCAGCAATACTGCAAAAACACCAAAGACTTGTAGGCCAGGCTGGATGGGCTTTGGTAACATAATTCATACCTGTATTAATTTCTTCAACCTCTTACCATGCCAGGCAGCCAACAGGAAAAAAAACCTGGTAAAACACAACCAGAGTAATGTTTTCCCTAGTAAGTTTGTTTTGTGGTTTGCAACTAGGTGGCATCAACACATGCTTTTCACACTCACTGTCGAACTGCCTAACTCCTTGTGTATGTGGCTGGCTTGGACCACATTTGCATATATTCTACTATTTTTCTATTTGTTATATTTTATATTTACGATGTACATTTATACATATTTTATTTATACTATTTCAGATGCATCAAAACAGCCATAATACTATTATAAAACTGTAATATTAACATCACATTTCAAAGATGGGCTAAGGTTCTCATTCTGGAATAACTAATTCACTTTCTTATCTGCTTAATACTGGACAGGAGAGAGCCCTTGCCTACTTGGCAACACAGGGTGCAAGGCAGAAGCAACCCTAGACAGGATGTCAATCCATCGTAGAGCACAAACACTCACACACATACTAGGGGCAGAGATATCAATTAACCTAACACGCATGTCCTTGGACTGTGGGAGGAAACCGGAGTACTCGGAGTAAACCTAAACAGACAGGGGAGGACATGCAGACTCCACACAAAAATGACTACCCACAGTGCTACTGTGCCACCCATTCTAGAATAATTTCACTTTACAATGAACTGCTAATCCAAGAGTTTAGCGTAGAGGCACAGATGTTTTCCACTTACAGATATGTAATATGTGGCCATTTATTCAATAAATAATTGAGTAAGTATAATATTGATCTCATTTGTTTAAAAGGTTTCTCTTTACCTACTTTAAGTAAGTCTGCTGTTGTCTTAAGTCATATTTATACAGATATATACAAGAGTTTTTAGAAACTTTACAGCACCACAATCTTCTATTACTGAATCGATTATGTAGACTAAACCCCTAGGAGCTGCATTTTACGTAATTATAAATTGCAAACTGTGTCAGTACACAACAAACATTTCAAACATACAATTAGAATTGTCACCAAAGTACAAGATTTCCAAAATCAAAAGTAAACCAAAATAAGCTTGCTTTATTTTGTTAAAAAAAAAAAAAAGTATAATAATAATAATTGTGAAATTTAAACATCTGTTAAATACTAGCCTAAAATATGACCATGGTACCTAAGAGCACAAAGAAGTACAGAAAGTAGTCACATGTTTAAAAAGTCCTTTGACCAAGCCAGGAAAGAGACATTTAAAAACATCAGGCAGGTTAATGAAATGACTTTGGTTTGTCTAGACAGAGCATAATCCCCTGTGGCTCAGAGAGATGGTCAATGTAGTGTTCCATTAAAAGGGAAGACACTCCAGAACAGAGCCATGCTTTTACTCTGTGGTTATCTTCTTCTTTTCTGAATAATCTCACGTGGCTTTGCTCTACTTTGTCCCTCTCTTAATTCTAATTCATGCTTTGTTCTGAATAGCGTTCTATCACTAGTAGTAAAGCTATTAGATAAGCTACTGAAGAACGAGTTGCATTGTACATTTTAAAATAAAGTAGCTGATTGATTTAAATGCTTTATAAGAAATGTGCATCAGCACAGCCTAGACGAAAGCACAACTTTAAATTGGATATTTTCTGTAACACCACAAACTTCAACATCCTCACAATGGTTCACTTTATCATTAACTATTGTTTCCTCTATTGTATTTATTATATATACTATTATATTGCATTCACCATAATATTATATTTTACATTTAATTTTTTATATTTTATTCTATTCTATTCTATTCTTAATTTATCTATTACGCTACTACACAACTTTTGAATAGACTTTGATTTTTGATTCATTCTTGTTTTAAGAACTTGGCCTTCAAAAGTGTGTCGTGTAGTGTCATGGGGGGCTAGGCATCGGTGGTCAGCTATCGCTTACACCGGCAGGGTATGGATGTAGAGTCAACAACTAGACACATGTGGAACCAGAACTCAACCCAGGAAATTTAAACCAGGACTGTTTCCAACGAGGAGCTGCTAAAATAGACACAGACATGAGATGAACTAGGTAATCCTGCTTGTTGGAACACAGTGACCTTGGTCTTACCTCGCCAGAGGCTCAGAACTGGGAACTGGTGGGAGCACTGGTTCATCTCTGTATCTGGTTGCAGACCGTCAGTGTCATAGAAGTGAATGGTTGAGTTCTAAACCTCCCTTATGTCTGTTCTGGACTATCCATTCCACCTCACTGGGGGTTTCCCCTTAATAGTTTTAGTGTTGCAGGAGTTGAGTGGATTAGGAATGTTTGGTATGAATTTTGTTCCATAAAGTGGCTGTTTTAACTTTTTTCATCCAAAAACATCAATGATATGGTCTTGACTTTCCCACCCTTTCCCAAATTTCCAAGTTCACTATAATTAATTTAATATCCTATGCACTGTGGTCTCTGTTCACTCACTCTAAATCCATTCTTTTCTCATCCTTCACCAGCTTAAAGAGAACCACCCTTCTTTCATGCTTTCTTGCACATTCGTCACCTCTTTACCATGCTGCCCTGTTTGCCCTTTTGTTCTTGTCTCTTCTCTCATCTCCTCTCTTCTATATGGATGACCTCATTCACCCCTTCTCCTCAACTGGCCCCATATCTCCTCTACCCTTCCTCCCTTTTCTCATCAAACGAAAAACTATAATTCCTTAGAGAACAGTGGCAGGAGCGCACTACCCATAAGGTATTTGTCTCCACCCATAACACTGTGCATCTCTCAGCCACTGATCTAAAACTCAGAGGAACAGGGATCCCATTTTTTATATAGTGTGAGGACAAAGGGATTATACAAAGGCAGACTGAAGCAACTGGCTGCCAGTGTTTGAGTGTCCTTATTCTGTAGGCTGGTATTGACCTCTCAGATAATCACATTTAGAGATCACATACCAGCATATTTTTAGAATAACGCCACAAAGACGCATATAGTCTCTCTGAATGGCTCTCTCCACACACATCCTCACAAATGCACAAACAAGATCCAACAGCAAGTTCGTTAAAGCCTTCCTGTAGCGACATGTGTCCACTATCTGATGTTGTACTGGGTGAACCAAATTGCGGCGAGCAGGCCGAGCAGCTGTAGGTTTGGAGAAGTGAAAGCCATTGACATGTGTTCCAATGGCCTTTGAGAAAGAAAAACAAACACAGTACTGTCACACGGAGCAATGCCCTCAGCACAGCCTGTTACTGACTGCTTTATCAGGCCTGTGTGTATGGAAGGGGGGAGGGAAACACACATCTGTGTCTGCAACTGACTTTAAAACTGTGTGTGTGTGAAATAGAGCACGTATAACAGTACAGCAAATCTAACGTAGGTATTTTCCATAGTGCAGGAACTTCCTTAATTCACAAGAGGCAGCTTAAACAATTGTGACCTGAGCTCTCTGCAAGAGGCTGTGTTTGTGTGTGGCTGTCTTGTTTTGCAGTATTTCTGGGGAGCAAATGTCCTTACGATGTTAGGAAAACCTGGCAATTTTGACTTGTGAGGACCACTTTGCCGGTCATCAGTTATTTCATTGCTTTTTCACAAAAATGGCAACTTTATTTGAAAAACCAAGCGAGCAAAAATACATGCTTTAGGCCACTGAGGTCAGGGTTAGGGATAGGTGTAGGTGTGGTAATTAAGAAAATGACTGGTAGTCAATGCAAAGTCCTTACAAGTACAGTGAAACAAGCGCGTGTGTTTGTGTGTGTGTGTGTGTGTGTGTGTGTGTGTGTGGTGTCAGCACATACTCCAAACAACTATCATTATACATGGATTGCTATTGCTGTCAGGATATGACATGGGAATGCCCAAGGCTATCGAAAAGCTATTTCAAAATTATCTTTATATTCGCTCAGCTACAGAGCTAAGTGCCACCCAATGGCCTTGGTTTAATTTCCCATCCATTATTTCCAAACATCACAGAAAATGCTTCTGTAGTTTACAGTATTATAAACCCCCCGCCCCACTCCCAAAAATGCAACAATTTGTAAGAGATGGAAAAGTTGGAACAATGTCAGTGATCAAGCTGTGGTGGATTGGTGCATTCTTATATTTAGGGAATTTTGTCATTAGTATTAGATATGAAACCATACATAGAAGCAATGTTACAGCTCCTAAGCTCCAATCTGATAAAAGTGTGTGTAAATGATCAAACAAAGCCATTTCTTTCCCTGATTTCCCTTGACAGGGTAACGGGAGAATCTGGAGGCTAACACAGAATTCACTAAGTATAGGCAGAGATACACCCTGAACAGGGTGGCAGTCCATTACAGGGTTCTGTAAACCTACATATTGCACGTCTAGCCCAGGGTTCAAACCCATTTCCTCAGGAACTGCTGATTGCAGCAAATGACTCTCACCAGGGGCTGCTGTTTGTAACTAATGAAATTGTTCAATAACGTAATTTGTAAGTTGTAAGTTGTGACAATTTGCTTGGTTTATTCATACATTTTATGTTGCTCATATACATTTGGAATAATAGACACTCACTTGTCACTTTATTAGGTACACTTGCTCAGCTGCAAATACATGGTCAAAACGTTCCGCTGAAGTTCACATTAAGCATCAGAGTGTTGTGACTTTAAACATGGCATGGTTGAGAAAAATGGCCAAACTGAGTCCAGCTGATAAAAGAGCAATGGAAAATCCAATAACCACTCGTTACCACCAAGGTATGTTGAAGGCCATCTCTGAACACACAAGCAGATGGGCTACAGCAGCAGAAGACCCGACCAGATGTCACTCCTGTCAGCTAAGAACAGGCAACTAAGGCTACAATTGTAGGTCTGTTTGCTTGTGAAAGTGTATTTTGCAGCTGCTGCTGCACTTCAAAGTGGGGAGAAACTGAAACGCTTACCATAAACTAACCACAAAGCTACTACACCAGAATCATGCCAAGCAGAGATGAATTGAGATTAAGGCATCTCTCTCCACACACACACACACACACACACACACACACACACCTTGCTAGGTATACGCTGAACAGATGCAGAATATACTATTCAGCTGTTATAAGAGCATGACATAGTCCAAATCTACTACAAACACCTGTGTACACTGCTACTTTGAAATGCTATTGCAATCATTTTCCAAAATTATTATACGTAATCATAGTCATTTTTCATTTGAAGGTTTTCATTTTACATTTAATTTCACATAGTCTCAACTATCCGTGGCAACTGTAACTGACCAGACCTTTAAATTCCACAAGCCTTCGTTTACATTTATGCACACGGAGTTGCTCGTGCTGAGTACATCTGAAAAGTTCATTATCAATGACTTCATCAGCATGTTAACGTCACTGTTCCATAATTATTAATTGTTTTGTTCTTGTCAAGCCATTTTAACAATACACTATTTTTTACTATGACCAGTTATGTAGCATTTAAGGTTAAATCTAGCTAAGGACAAGAGTAAATTATAGTATTTATATTCATTTTATTCTGTTACCTGCTATTTCTTTCTAGTATTGCTACTTTATGGTTCACAAACATCTTTGTGTATTTCAGTAATGTTTTACAAACTACTGAAATCAAGTTAACAGTAAAGTAAGTCAGAATGTCCTCCAGGTGCTCCCTTTGCCCATGTCAGCCTCTGTCTGACTGTATCTAAAACTGTAGAGCCATTCCTGCGAGTGTTCACAGGTTCATGTTAAAACCTAGTCAAGTTCACAAGTTTCCTCACTTTCAGTCATGTATGGTACTTCAGAGAGCTCAACTTCCACAAACGGCAATCCCACAAGCCTCATAAAGCTCCCATTTCCCAGAGCCACACAGACTAAGACTTAAAGGCTTTGATATTTTCTTAGACATCCCAACATAAAATATTAGTGTGCTCTAAATTAGGCATGAAAAGAGCTTAGATGTCTTGCTATCTTTGAGGCATACAATGAGCTCATATAAGCACATCTTACTCCAGACACTAGTACTGATCACCTAACTAATTAAATTACACCAATGATCTCTGTATTTAAAATATAACCAGAAAAAAAAACCACACACAAAAAAAACCCACATATACACAAACGCTCACAAATAATGGCTTCAAAACAATTTCATCAGAGACTCAATCAGGTTGTGTGTGCGAGGTTTTAATTAATTTGGTGAAAAGCTAATAAAGTGTCTGAATTATACATTTTTATTTCCTAATACAAACAGGAGAACAACTTGGATAACAAAAGCCAGTGTGTTTAAAATTCGTGCTACATGGTATGCTCTTTAATCACTGTTACAGCAAAAAACAGATTTAAGACCATGACCTTTAGGAACATGGAACAAATAAGACATTGTAAAAGTGTTATGAGCCTACCTATTTGTAACTGTGCCATAAATACATACCACGTATTGTTAGTACTTACATAATCTCAAAACAAAGTGTTGTGTTATTCAAAAGTTTGAGCACCACTGGTCAAATGTCACATTTTTTTTGATTTTCTAAACAAAAGTATGTTGTCTGGCCTTTAGCTTTGCATACGGCACACATTTGCCACGGTAATGTTTTGACAACCTTCCTGTATTATGACAGAAAGTCAAACAACTCCATAAGGTTTTCTCCAGCATATCCCTTCATAAGTCTTTCAGCGTGGTTAGGGTCAGGATCTCATACTCCAGATCCAAACTTTCACAATTATATCCAGGATCTTTTGGGGAATTTGTTGTCCTGGAATATGCTTGTTCCCTTAAGGAGAAAAAATAAAATCCATTGATGAGATAACCTGGTTATTCAGATATTCAGATGACTTCATTTTGTTACTACATTACAATGCTGAGCCTAAATCTGACTAAGTGAAGCAACCCCAGATCATAAAACTGCCTCCAGTGGCTGGTGCAATAGGCACAATGCATGATGGGTGCATCACTTTATGCTGTAGTGATACACCACATCTCTCTGGAAGAGGGTAAATCTTGGCATTCAAACCATGTGATCTGCTATAGAGTCAAATACTTACACTACTTTTTTCCTGGTTGCTTTTTTCTCCCCAAGTTGGCAGGTTACCACTATTCTTACAGATTTGAACTAAATTCCAGTCATTAACCCTATCAATTATTTTCTTTCCTTGATGCAGTTTAATAGTTTGACCCTTTTGAAACAGAGTAACATCTTTTTCATGACGAATATGTCTTTTGAAATCTTCATCTTCTTCTTCAATCTTCTTTTACATCAGATAGGGTTAAAAGAATTTCCAGCTGTAACATTACTGCAGTAATTATCCACTCAAAGTATTAAATATTTGCTTATTTGAAACCAAATGGTGACTTTTTGTCAGAAACATTAACACATATTTCTGCTAATGAATCCTAATGAACCATACAAAATTAGGTTTTGAGATCTTGCAAAACCACTGGTGGATTATCTGAAAATGTGGAAACTTTCACAAAAAAATTCACATTGCAGCCGATTATGACCCTAAACACACTTCATATTTTGCAACATTACTTTTGACATTACAAGACCAAAGAAGATCAAGGAGTGCTGTTTGTCATTGACTTTCTTCCACAGTCACCTGACCTAAGCCGTATTGGGCATAAACTGTCCAGTCAGACAGAGTGTGCACTGTCATACTGCAAAATGGGTGACATAAATACTAATGAATACTGAAATTGTTTTTAAAAAAATTATATTTCACTCATCGTCATGCTGATTATATGTAATATATATAATAGAACAACTCTATTAATGTAACAGAGGCATGTTCAAGTCTATGACTTTTGGCAGCTACTATATGTCATACTGAAATCTGCCCAAAGTCATTTCCATATGTCCCCGGAGTGCCTCAAACAGGAACCCAGTCCATTGCAGAAAGCTCAGTATTATTCAAACTTTCATGAAAGCAAGATCTCTGTTTCTCATTTCCCGTTTTAGTTCTTGCATTCTGCATGTCGGACTGTGGTAGCCTAGCGGTTAAGATACTGAACTCTAGACCTCATGGTCAAAGGTTCAAACCCACCTCTGCCAAGTTGCCACAGTTGGGTCCTTAACCAGGGCCCTTAACTCCAGATTGCTTGAATTGTAAGACTGTATGAGTTGTTACTTGCTCTGGATACGGGCGTCTGCTAAATGCCGTAGATGTAAATATGCCATGCACAGACATTCAAGAAAATCTATTGCCTTAAACCTACAGCTCAGTAGTCCACTGTCATTTATTCAGCTTTTGAGCAAACACATAAGGACACGGCCTTTTACACTGGAATTTGCACTTGCCAGACACCCCTCAGTATCAAAATTGCCAACAGAAGCAATACACATTTAAGAGGGATATGTCAGACTATTTAGTTACTAGTTATACTAGTTAGATGGTGAGATTTGTTTTCATTATACAGATATACATTGCTAACAGAAATGAAGGGATATTTCATTATGGAATATTTCATTATGTGAGCAATATATAATGAAAAATCGCAGGGATTTTTTTTTATTTTATTATTTAATCATATTATTTTTTTATGAAAAACCTTGGATTCATGTTTACTTCATGTGTACTACAGAAGCGCATTCTGTAAAAACAGCCTACCAATCTGAAAGTTTTAATACAGAAGGTTTAAACTAACGGTACATATTTTGCTCCAATGCTACATTTGCTTTCAGTGATCCACTGACCTCATTAGTTGCCAAGAAGAACATTTTGATTTTCACATTGAGCAAAAACTCAAAATCAAAAGGTTTACTTTCAATTTGACCTTGGTCCTTTGAACAACACATAATATAAATAAATTAATTATTGATACTTCACATCAACAATGACCCCAAATCACTTGTCTAAAGTTCCTAGACAAGTTCATTTTCACTGCCAAAATTTTCACCGCTGGCCTGCTGCTCAAACTGAACTTGACTGTGCAAGTCAGCGGTCAGAGTAAATAAAACAAAGTGTTTTTAATTACTTTCTCATTTTTATTACCATTAAAATCATTGTAAAAGTGTGTAAAAATTTTGGCAATTTTGTATCTATTTAACTGTCATGCCTGTCACCTCCGTTTCTAGAGGCCACGCACACCCTGACCCAGCCCTGTGCTGCTGGTGATTCCCATCACCAGTGCACTGATTTACCATTACAAGTCAAGCAATTTCGTAATCCCCCGCTTTTGACAATTTAAGTTTAAAAAAACTCTTTGCTCATGCAAATGTTTGTTCAACAAGCTGTATTTATTTGCTATATGTGATCTTCTCCACTCTCTGACCCACACTGGCTTTTACCTTTTTATGGTCTTTTCCTCTTTTGCCTGATAACTGGTGTTTACATTTTTTTGCCTTATTTGCTTTATTTGTTATTTATTTAATTCCAGTTATTTTGGCAATTAGTTGGATTTGTACACAAGTCACTCGTCTAATTATTCCAAACAAATCATGCAGAAAGCAGCATCTCAGGTCACTGTATGCTCTACAGCTAGTGCAGACAATTATGATGCCTATTACCTTTATGATAAGTCTAATAACATATTGTAGATTTACTTAGAATGAGTAATAATGTTGCGAATGATGACAGAGTTTGTAGGTATATATTCAGATACTGTATTACTGAGCTGTGTGTGATTATAACTATACAAGTCTTCATCGTGACTGAATAGTCAACTCAAGCCAGCAATTCTGATCATCATACCAGATAACATACAGGCAACATATACACATTTAAAAAACCATCATTAGATACAAAGGACAGATTAAAATGTCTATAGCAACAAAGATGAAGCAAGTGGAAATGCGTGGAAATCCTGCTAATAATAATTTATTTTTAGTACACATCCCTAACATACACATCTCATTGCTCAGGTTAAGGCGGTATAGAAAGCAATAGCTTCAGCCTGTTCTATCTGATGGCAAAGGGGTAAATAGTTTGTGGCTGCAGTAGGTAATTTTTATGACAGTGTGAGATCTGTTTTGGCAAAACACCAGGGAGAGTCGTTCAGTCTGTTGTGGTTCATGATCAATGATCCCTGGCACATTTAGCATTCTGTGAAGTGGTTGTCTGTTTCTTACAAAGGTCATGTGGGTGCAGAAGGTAGGCAGAGACAGTGTGTTGCAATAAGATTTGGGTCTGACATCAAAAGCTAATGCAATATTTTTCGATTTGTTACATACACTCAGCACTACGCTCCTTCAACTCAAATTATCTTCCTAGTCTAGGAAATTCATATCTGACTGCAAATACTTATGGACTGATCCACATTTTTTAGTGCAGAGCCGATTCCACTACACAACTGCTGATACCGAAACAGATTCATATGCACTTATTGTTGTTTTTTTTACATTAATATTATGATAATTATTGTTGCCATTGTTTTAAGGTTACAACATGCTGTCTTGTTTTCCACCATTTTCAGATTAAAAAAATCTCAACATAAAGACATTTTAATGAAATTAACACCTAATCCTGTTCACTCAGTTGAAAACTTATGTTGCCACATGCTCATGGTAAGTGGAGTAACCTCTTGGAGCGAAGTGAACTCACACAGACACGGAGCTCCACACAGGCGGAGGCCAGGGTCAGACCAATTATCTGATGCTAAGCACTGTACTACCACCCCACCCACATTCTGCATTAAATAATCAACATAACAATTTGGGCATGTGGGACTGTCATGGACTTTTCCGCACAGTCATATGTTCTAAACCCAATCAAGCATTTATGGGGGCACTTGAATACAGAGAAAACCAAACATTCAGTAACACATCACTGCATTCTGTAATCTGTCAACATCTTGACAACAAAAAAGTAGCGTGATAACAGGTCTAATGCCCTACTAACCTTAAAAATGGAAATTTCTTTTTTTTTTTTATTAAAAAATTGTATATGTTCAGTAAGTTGTGAATGCTGACTGGGTGAAGCTGAGCTGCTTTGCTAATTCTGCACTCCTACTGATCTGTGAATGTGAACCTCAGAAAGCACTGCTTGCTCTGCTTTTTACAATTGCCTGCAACTCTTTCTAGAAAATGACAGTTAAAATGTGGAGAGAAAAAATAAAAACATTATACTCCTCATGAGCTTGCCCTAGTCCACCAGAGCTTTGGAATCTTTGAATTCACACACAACCTTTACCTCTCCAAAAAGTGCACGTTTGAAAGGTATTAAACACACTCACTGAATTAATGACTAAATGCCAGGCTGGTCTAAAGTCTCCAGTCTTATTCTATGTCAACCAGGCCGTGCAGCGCTCTATTGCCAAAACATATTTTTATTTTTGAATACTGACTTATCTCAACGCAATCTTGAGTGATCAGTTGTATTTACCAGTTTCGGCATTAACTGCCCTTGCTCAATGTGCTGTAAACATTCAAGTCAAACAGAGGCTGGTACCTGGCCCTTCTACTGTCAGTCATGCATGGTCAAGCTGCACCTCACACACACTCACACACAGCAAGGACCTCACAGCTGCAGACAGTAAAATGCACATTTTCTCAATTCTCTCCTGACATGTTATCTAATCACAACTGCAGCTATGTGTGTGCTGTACGTGTGTCTTCCGCATTCATTGCAAAATAAGCCAAGTTTCATCAACAATTTTAATGCACTTTGCCACCTATCAAAACTGAGAGCACTCTGGACATGTCAGTCGGTCATTTCTCACCCACTCACATGTAAATCTCATTTCTTTCAAACTAAATCCAGAATGATCTTACGTACGTATTAATAGATCTGGCCTGTGTTCAAAGAGAATCCATGTGGTCCGCAGTGATCCAAAGTTGCAAAAGTGGTAAAAACCACTGTTGTCTTACGGACTGCATGCATGAATTTGTCCACAATTAATGTGTAGTGCAAATAGTCCTATAGTATGAAGTGAAAACCCGACTTAAGATTATGTCAACTTTAAGATGGTAATCCTATAATAAACATAAATACACATTCAGCAGAAAACATGATCTGAATGTTGAAATTTCTTGGGCAAGAGATACACAGTGTATGCAGTATTCTCCCGCACCCGGATAAGAAAGTCAGCAGTGCGTGATGTAGGGAGTGATAATGCTGGGAATTTTTTGAAGAACTACTATGGTCGAGTAATAATAGTTTTTTTCATTTTCACTTTCAATACATTATTTAATCAATTATACGATATATTTAATACATTATTACAAAATACATTTCATGTTACTGACTTTGCCAAACTGTAGTGTAAGTGTTTTAAGCATGTTTAATATGTAAAACATTACTCTCCAGCGCTTTTCAGTGCATGTTGGGATTATACGTTGGGAGTCGAAAGGCGGGATTGAAATGAGCGCTGGGAAATTCAGTGGGGAAAACAGTGATTGATGTCTTGTTTTAAACATGTTTATTATAGGCTGTGCGATAATATATACCGTATATATTAAACTCCTTCATTTACTATAAATTCAACTCACACTGGATTTGTCAGAATGTGTACCAGTAGAAGTACCAGTACAAACAAGTTCATATGTAAAGGAACAATGTTTATGCAGTTTAGTTTAGGCAAATGTATTCCACAGTTAATACATCTCATAACATAGTGTACAAAACACAGTGTATAGTAACTCCAATGATTGCCATTCAATCAGCCAAAGCTAATTGTATCTGAATGTATCACAGCCGTACCTAACCAGAACGGACTCAAAATCATCATTAAATAGTGGACCAGCATATTAGAATGGTTTGCCACCTGTGTACCTTCATGCTGTCTTAGAAATTGTTCGAACAGCCATGATCTAAGCCTTTGATATGATCACACAAAGCCAAATTACAGTAAATTGCACTGAACTGTGAAACTGTAATTGACTAACAGTACAGAATTCAGCCATACAGTGTTTTATTCATTTTTTTAAGTCTGCATGATTTTATGTATGAACTGGGGGTAAAGGTAATGTCAAATATTTGTAGCAAATATTTTGTATAACTCTCTTTATCTACATTAGAAATGCAGCTCCATTACAAAACTAAACAGACAACTGTCAAAACAACAAATGTAAGTGTGGAAAAAGGAATATTGATGAAGGGTCAGTAGATGTGCTACTATTTTATACTGCTTTCTCTAAATGCCTGGGAAAAGTAAATATATATTGTACATATGTAATATATATGTGTGTGTATATATATATATATATATATATTATATCTTATAAGCAGGTAGGAATATGAGTAGAGGTGACAAGCAGCTTTGGTCAGCCTTTAGTCACATTATGATCCATTTCCCTCTGGCTCCCACGCTCCCTCTGGCTCTCGCTCATGAAGTTTGCAAGGTAAAGACAACATTCTCCGGGACAGCAAAGGCCACGCTTTTGTATCAAAAGGTCAGTACATGCCCTTTTTCCAAGGCAACTATACTGAGGAAGACGGTGATAGAGAGAGATTTTGTTGGCTGTACTCAAGTGTGCGTACAGCTGCCAAGACTTGTGTGTGTCACTGATCTGCATCGAAAGGTGGCATGGGTCAGAGTCTCACAATCCACACAAACACAAAGCTAAGAGCACAATCTGCACACATATGGTCACATGTTTACAACCCACAGTAAAGCTTTCAGATTTAGAAATTTAAGAATAGGATATCCAGTACACAATGCATGAGAACAGAAAAACAGACCCGTCAGAGTCATGTCCACTGAATAACTGATCAGATCTGTGTGAGGTTTAAAAAAGTGCAAGAGGCAGAGCAAGATAGAAGGAATTTATACAAGCCCCGCTCCACAGACCAGCATGGGCAAGCAAATCACCTAATCATCATCATTATCATAGACATTACACACACATTAATTATAGCAATTATATGCAAATAGAACAAGATACCTATTTGCACTGTGGTTGATTTCTAGTTGGGAAAGGTAAAACTGAAAACTGGCATATTTGAAGACATTCGCAATACACTATGAGACCATTTGTTTTTTTGCTGAGATTTAGCTATCTACGAGCTTAGATACATCCTATAAACAATTCTACATTACCAGATTTAAACAGGACAAGTTGGATTTTTAGAAATAGATTAATATAATAAAAATATATTTGCATATTATTCAGAGCATTGTCTCAGAACAAACCTCCTGTGGTTGTTTATGCTCCACATCATGGGAAATGTTTAACTGAAACTGAAACGTCGTGAATAATAGAGCTATTGACTATAGGTAATGATTTAACATGTAACTAGCATATGCTCTGATCACAAAAATTAGGTGATATTTTATTGTGGGATATATTTTATTTTGAAATATCTCCTAATAGTAGCAAAACAAGCACCCAGTATTTTATTCAGACAATCTAAAGCCATAGTGACAACAGAAATCAAACCAGCAGCAACATGCATTAGCAGCAAAAGGATTGGGACAAAACATTTAGTTTTGAAATGCCATCTATGAACAATGTTGTGGTACAGATGGTAACAAAATTCAGGTACTTCGTGATCGCATAGCCAACACATAGTATGGTGTAGTAATATAGAGAATTGTTCACCATTTGCGATGCAGCTTTAGTTTCACTTAAAATTGACACATTCACCTTCCATGGTTTCCAATGCACTGAATACTACAGAAGTGGGCCATCTTTGCTTCTCATAAACACGATGAACATGACCCCATTTCAATTATGGAGATGATGCTTCCTTTATGGAAATGAGCGTGAGTTGAGAAGTTCTTATTGAGGACCATTGGGGCTCTCTATGCATGCCCAACTCTTTGAGAGATCTAGTCAATTGAAACTGTGGCCCTCTTCCTATTTATTTCTTTCTCTCTCCCTCTCTCTCTCTCTCTCTCTCTCTCTCTCTCCTCTTGGAACACAGCAGCAATGAAGCAGCCCGTTCACTGTTCACTCTGCAATGCTCTGCCGTCTAGGGCTTGGAGAATCCTTTGGTTATCAGCCAAGTGTGCCACATTCTGCACCCATCAGAGTCCACATACGAATTCTACACACCAAAAAGTGTGACATTTTTCTATATGACATATCTTCCCTTATTCATTGTAAAATTTGGTTGCACTAATAAGCCTTGTTAGAAAAGCAAACATTTACAGAAATGTCCAGAATCAAAGTTACTTGTAATTACACATTACAAGAACCAGGCCTCTTTGAGAACAAGAGAAGCATACATGGCTGTGAGTTCAGATTTATGGCCTACCCAGATGATCATATTTTCCATCTCTGCAGCTTGCATTTTTTTTTATTGCCACTCACATACATACATACTCATATACCTCATGTATCCTCCCCAATTCACTCCCACTCAGCAAGCCATCTTATGAAATATTTTTTTTAAAGAAGTTGCATGTTATAAGGCTATCTGTTTGCTCCCCTGGGCTACAACCCTTATATATGTCATTCAGTAGTGTATAGCCAAAACTTGAGGATATTTCAGTGCAGGATATGCTTCGGGCTAATTTGACATTTCTTCTCTTGATAATAAATTATGCACAGGCTTGGCCTTGTCACGCTGAAAGCCCTAAGCTAGGGAATATTGTAGAAAACAGTAGGATTTAGGCCATTGATGTTTGGCCTGCAACATGCTGGCATGGTATGGGCAAGGGGGGGGATCTGCTGAAAGAGCAACAAAAGCACTGTGAGCCATCATGGCTAGCAATAATATCCCATCACAAACATGCACAAGCACACACACACACACACATCCCTGGACTCAAAATCTGCACATCAAGCTGTCTGTAAATAAATGGGCCAAATCCTTGCTGACCAACTACATCAGCCCTCATAAAAACGTCAATGTCTGAAAAAGAGGAATAGTGCAAAAATCGTTATAACAGCATGTAATAAAACAGCAGCTTGAACAAAACTCATATTGCCTCAAAATGCAATCAAAGCCTTGGTGTATCTCAAACTTGCATCTTTTTTTTCTAACATTAGCTTTTTTTTTTAGTGTTGCTGTTTACATTCCACCAGTCAGTAGCTGGAGATATGAGCCCTGATGGCCGTAACTATAGGTGTGAAGGTAGAATGAATGGTGCCCTTCACGAAGGAGTAATTGCCATGTGATTATAGCCCAATGAATTCGGCCGCAGCCAACTCCTTTTCATTTCCCCCGGCTTGCGGAACAATGCAGCCGAGAGAGACCCCGGCGTGAACCCATCTTCTCATATCTGATCAAAGGGAACATGCCAGTATGGCCCCCCAGTATGGAGAAAAAGCACAGGCACCACAGCAGGATGAAGTATGGTAAGAATATCACCATTTGGAACCACCTTATCAAGATCATTTTCATGCCTGCTTTCTTTCTCCTGGCTTCTCTTTGCTGTTTATTTTCACCCAAGTTACTATGAAGTATCCAGGTAGAACAGTTTGGTGGTTATCTTAAACTCAGCAATTGAACACACAGGAAATTCACAACAGGAGAGCAGTGCATGCTGCCTGCAAAATGCTACATTGTGAGAATTGGCCTTCACCTCAAAAACAAACAGGAGCCCGCTTGAGGTCAGACGGATCCTTTTGTGTTTCTGCATGACTGCAGAGCATTGTTTAACTCATGCCCAGCAGTCTCTGCCTACATACAATGTGAATGAGTCGATATGCACAAACAGCTATACAATATGGTGAAACGTTTATTAATGCACCAGCAATTTTTAGCTTAATCTCTAACCAACACATCTGTAAAATGTGACAGGTCATGGGCGACACATTTGCGCATTTAAATTGGTTTTATTTTTCATCGGGGCAACTTATACAAAGTACAACAGCTGAAGCAATGACAAGTGTCACTTCTAACTATAAAATTAAAAAATCAAATTCTTAGTTTTTTTTCCAAGAGTCTCTACAAAGTATTTTAATCCGAAAAACATCAATGGAAAACGAGGACAAACAAAGCCAAGTCTTTAGAAAAGGAGGGCCTGGCAACCGTGTTAGGCTCATACACATGCACAGACTGAGAAAACCGAATACAATCAGGCAACTAATATACATGCTATGAGTAATCCGATTACTGAAGTTAAAGCCAGCTCTTTTTAAAGGATTTCTTAATCTAATTTCTAGATTGAAGTATGCTGTTTGTTACACCCATGCTCTGCTCAGAGGACCACACCTGTGCGTGTGCACGTTCACCTTCTCCCGTCTCATTTAGCTCACTCATTAATTACCACATATATTCAAAATCTTCACTTACTCCAGTTGCTAAGTCTCTTGGTTTATACCTGGTTTCTAAGCGCTTTCTAGTCAGTTTGTATTGCCTGTACTTTCCTTTTTCGACCCATGCTTGTCTTCCATTTTCGTCCATTGCCTAGCCCTTTTGGATACTGTTTGCTGTGCTTTTGGTTTCGACTCTGGACTGTCCTGTTAAGATTTCTGCGTGCCGTTTTTGTGGAAATAAAGCCTGATTCCGAGAACGCTGCGTGTGCCTCCGCCATTTTTAACGCTGCGTTACACTGTTTACATGAACACTTGAACGATCAGATAACTGCTGAATTTCAACCATGATTAATAAGTGCATATAAATGCAGTCACTATTGTTGGAGTTTTTTATTGTAGTAAACAGTGAGACACTGGGCTGGGGGTAAAAGCTAATTCCATCACTAAGTACCCAGGATTCTGAAGCACGGAGAACTTGCCTTATGACCATGTTTAATTCCCACAGCCCTGACAGCCTCACAATCTGAGCTGGACTGCATAAAGTACACATATTATGTGAAACAGGCCCTTTTAAAGCCTGGAATCCAAACATAAGACAATTTCTTATAGCTACAACAGAAAGTAAATTGACTGTTCCTAATACGTGGGTCATAACAGGAGAACTTTAGGAAGCTCTGAACCAGGTATGCATAAGCATTGTAACCATGGGTAGATTAAGTAGGTAGTCACCTAGCAGAAACTCTACACCACTCCTAGGCAGTTCTTTAGCAGAGCTTTAGCACCCCATAACACCCTTCCCCCTTTCTAGGGTAAACACTAGACTGGTAAGACACCAACAAACCTGAAAAAGCTTCCTATTAATGCTGAGCCAGTTAACCACTAACCATCACTTGGATTATAACATTTAGGAGGCGAGGGGGACTGCTGTTTTTTAGACGTTAAAATATTGTTGAGACCATATGCGGTTTAACCCAAATATGGGTTTAACATATATTCAGCTTATCGGAGAAAAACTTCAATTAAAAACAGCATCAACAAATACATCTTTTTTTTACTTTTTTCATGGGTGCAGGGACCTAGTTTAGGGGTGCTTGTGCATCCCTAAAAAGGGGCCACAAACGAATATGTCCTCAATGAGCAGCTGTGGACTAAAAGCCTTGTTTAAAGACCAACCAACAACAGCTGGACAGGGGATAGATTAAAACCTTGTATATTCTGCTTCAGAGTCCAGTACTTTAACCGCTGAAATACCACAGTGTACACACCAGTATATGTCCACAGCTACACACTACACACCAACTCTGGTTGTTAATGTGATCTACTAAAACAGCAAACTATTTGCTTCCAAGTTTCTTTTAAACAATGTTCACTACCAATAACAACAGGCAATGAGGACTGGATTTGTCACATGATGACTTTAAATACATTAAAATACCCCTGTGCTCTTCAAATTCATACCTATGTATCTCAAGATCTGTGGGCTGTTCACTGAGCCATGGAAGGCATAAATGTAGGTAAAGTTTCTCCCCCAGGGTTCATAGTGTGTGTCAGTAGGATGTAACCCCCATTTGCCTCCCACAGGCATAAAGCACACCTGTGAGCCATTTCCCTTCAAACATCTAAAGGCTCAAATGTCCTTTAGCCTTCAAAGGGCTATAAGTGAGGTGTGGACAGCGTAATCACACTGACTCTGTCCAGTATATCTATTTACTACAATTAGGAAAGCCTAACAGATTACTTATTGGTATGTGCTAAACAGCAACATAAACTGTTCAGTAATAATACCTGGGAAATAATAAAGAACTTTAGGAGGCTAGACTGTTTTTAAATGTTCCCAACAGGAAAACTTCAATACAAATTGTTTGAGGGGTTTTCCTGCACCCACAAAGGAAAGGCCCTACATGTTAAGCGTTGGTTGACGCAAACTTTTAGTCAGAACCTCCAAAACAGTTCACAAAACATACCAACAAAATCTGCACTGCAAAAAAGGTCCCCGTGTAGAATATTCTGAAATATAGATGGTGAAAGAATACAGTGCTGAATTAACATGTGTGGAATAAATGGGTAAAGACTGACTTGCCTGTTCACTTACAACCAATTGGTTTTCTATAAACACTGTTGTTAATGGTAACACTGGGGAATTTGCTATTCATGACAAAGAACATCGTGAAGGAATGAAGAAAACTAGGTCAGTCTGAAGCAAATAGTCATAAATATCTTCAAATAGTATTGGTACAACACTTAACAATTCACAATGCACCCAACACATTATCAAG